>OY735220.1:53691869-53734369 GCA_963457665.1 Thysanoteuthis rhombus
TCTTTTTCACCCATTTCATATACCAATGTCCGATTGTGGAAGGGAGATAACTCATACATCCGTGAGTGTCAAACTATCTTGCCCAGGACACTCATGATGGGTTTCCTTTAAAGGGTATCCCCCAAAACATAATTTACCCATTGCACTTCAAATGTATGATTCGATTTTAATCGCCTTAGATCTAGGTCAGGTCAAACACATTGAATTTAATAGGTAAGGTTATTTTTTTCTATCCAGCTACTCTATCCTATCATTCATCATTTTTTTGCTAAAATTAATACTTGAGACCTCATCAATCACGCCTATTTGAGCGTCGCCTTTCTGTATTTACGAATGAACTACTTCAAATAATCTCAAAATATGACGGAAATGAATAAGAATTATGGGAAAGTCAGGCTCTGTTTATGTATCGCTACTAATGTTATCTTTAATCTAAAGTGGGTTGTGTCCGAAAATCTCATTTCCTGCAACAAAAAAAAATGTGCACACTGAATTCTTGCGCAAAAGTATCATCATCATCATCATCATCATCATCATCATTGTTATCATTATTATTATTATTGTCGTTGTTGTTGTTGTTGTTGTTGTTGCTGCTGTTACTGTTGTTATTATTATTATTATTATTATTATTATTATTATTATTATTATTATTATTATTATTATTATTATTATTAGCAGCAGCAGCAGTAGCGGCAGTAGCAATTTTACACCAGTTGCCAGGTGGTGACCGCTGGAGGTTGAGTGACAGCAAGTCTCCCCAAGTCAACGGCAGTCCCGTGGATTACAGTTTTACAGCGATTGTGCAGTCATTATAGCTGGACACTGATTAACAGTAAGTCTCCACAAGTTTCCAGCCAAGATGTCATATCTTTGTCACCTATCACAGCAGCATTGTGGTCTGTAGAGCCTCCATAATGCCTTTTTCTTTATTGCTAGGCTTTGGCTAAGAGCTGGGGCTGTAAATTTCATACTTTTAGTACTTTGCTGAAGTCTGTGAAATACTGATCCTCCCTCTTATCCCCTGTTAAACCAATCTCGGTTTTTGTGATTTTGGTACAGTTCTTAGTGCACTTACGATTCCCAGTGTTTCCAGTGTGTTTTCTAAATTTCCTAGTGCACATACAATTACTGGTACAACCTGACTTTCGTTTCCCATCCCTCATTAGTTCCTTTGTCAGTACAATAATAATAATAATAATAATAATAATAATAATAATAATAATAATAATAATAATAACAACAACAACAACTTTTGATAAAAGGAAGGGTTGAGACTATACAGATCACAGCACCGATAGGAACGGCACAAATACAGGAGAAAATTTTAGGAATTTAAGATATACGATCCCAGTTGTTAGCAGCGGCGTCACAGTGGATGAGCGAGAAGAAAAAACACCCAGTGGTGAAGGTACGAACCACAGCACTGGTTCGATAGAGGCTGAAAACCCGAGGAAACTTGCTGTCACTCAACCTCCAGCGATAACCATCAGGTGACTGATGTGAAATTGCTAGAAGAAGAAGAAGAAGAAGGTAGCTAGCCAGCCAGACACACCTAGTTTGACTTGGGAAGTCTTTAAGAGTAAGTTTTTGTCCGGGAAATGGTACAAGCACCCACATTCCGGCAAAGATCTTTTTTTTCACTTTACTGGAATGATCACGGCTAGACATAAATTTCTATCCAACCCTCACAGAATGGCCATGGGCTAGTCAGAGAGTGAATGTAAATTTTCTTTATAAACCTCGAATAAGTTTGGTATTCGATAGATGAGATGAGGGCTGAAGACCCGTGGAGACTTTGTGCTACTCAGTCTTCAACGATGACCACCGGGCGACTGGTGTGAGACTGTAATCCTCAGTAGTGCTGGGGACTATGAGAGTGGGGAGAGGAGGACTGGAGACTCGAGGAGACTTGGTGTCACTCAACTTCCAGTGATAACGACCAGGGATGTGAAATTGCTGATAATAACAATAACAATAATGATACTACTACTACTACTAATAATAATAATAATAATAATGATGATGATGATGATGATGATGATGATGATGATGATGATGATGATGATGATGATAGAACACACACATAAATGGTGGTGGAGGCACAAACCCAAGCACCGATGTGATAGGTGAGGTGAGATGAGAGGAGGACTTAGTGTTAAGCGAGAACCATCGGACAACTGGTGTAAAAATATCAAACCCCATCACCGATGTGGACTGTAAGGGAGTAGAGAGGAAGGCTAGAGGCCTGAAGAGATTTGCTGTATGTCAGGCTCCAGCTGTGACCATTTGGCAACTGGTGTGAAAATGAAGGATAATGAATTTGCTGTTAATAGTCTTCTTGAATCTCTTCACTACATTAATTTATGAAACAAATCTTCAGTACGCAAAATAATCTATTTTGCTGGGTGGTTGCAAGACATACGTACACGTTCTTATATGCACAGCTGTTCCTGCATAATGATTATTGATTCAAATTCGATCTAAGAATAATAAGTAATTTCCAGATTTTAGTCGTACTCAGTAACTGATATCATATTTGTTTTGAATGTTGAAAATGTTTATCATTGTTGCTCTCGGTTGGTTTTTGCACCAGCAGTAACGGCTGACTTAGTCTGGAGATTACGTGTAAGTTAATCACTCCAATACTCTATAATTCTACCCAGTATTTTACCTGACGTTAACAATGTTTTCTTTAAAGCATATCCAATTCTTTCTCGGGTCTCCATTTCTTCAAATCGTTTCCTGGCGCTCTAACAACGATTGACACTAATGTTACCTTCGTATTTCATCATTTTCAATTTGCGAAGTCTAGATATTTGTTCAGCTTTTCACTTCCCCCAGGTTTACACGGAGGTTCGATGTAACGGCGAAATTCTTGATCCGACAAATATTCTCCCACTGCCTTCAGGACTATTAGTAGTAGTATTTTTGTCTTCGTTGGATAAAATGTTTCAATCTTTAGTGAGCAGGTGTGTAAAAATACTTTGGTTGAACGCCCCTCACTTGCATAGTTACTGATCTTCCATGGGTTAAGTATAGCACCTGTGAAAGTCCGCCTGACATTTCAGAAGAAGGAATTATCTCCATAGTGATTTAGAACAACTTTAGAGGTGGAATAAAATAATGCCAGACGTACACGCTCAACGTAGCGACTTGAAACTATGTTAGAAGTAGCAGTCCGTTGCAGTGTCATCACCAGATCTTACATGACTTATGATGAATATGCCACAAAAGATAGCCCACTAAATCACTGTGTGTGGATCGATCTCTGGCGAGTTTCGATCAATACTAAACCGAACTGCACCATAGACACTTGGCGGAGATTTTATGTTAAACACTTAGAAACGAGATTAACCAATGACTTTTTAAACTCTAAATCCTAGATAATTTTATATATTTTGTTCTCCAAGATAGATCATGTTTTGCCCATATATCATTCACTCGCATCTCAATAGTCTGCACAATACTCTGTGGATCGTTCTACCCACCAAGCCAAATCTATGTTTCCATTCTTTTTGGGTTAACTTCTATACATCTTATTTTAGATGATTGATGGTCCAAATAGTATCCACTCAACGTCTGTAGTTGTAATTTCTTTTAGTCCTTTCTATGTTTGCTTTTATGAATTTAGTTCTGAAGGGGATATTCTGGCCCGGCAATGAATATATATTTCAGTTCCTCTCTTCTAATATCCTTCCTGTTAGTATGGGTGATTTGAACGCAATTTTCCCCAAGAAAATTTGCATCCAATGAATTAGAAAACCTGGTAATAATGAAGATATCACCCGATTTCAATGAAATTTTCGATGCTCATTTATTAAACGATGAATTATCAAGGAGATAATGTTTAATTCCAAATATCGGGAAAGGAGATTTTTCTCATCTGATACTCACCTCACTTGAGTAAGATCAATGAAATTATGTTGTTTTTTTGTTTTGTTTGTTAAGTATTGAGAAAAAACGTTTTCAAAGGCCTTAATTATAATTGATCGAATAAAACTGAAAGAATTACCCAGGAGGAAACATCGTACTTAATTTCCTAGTTTTCAATTTCCAAAGGGAGACACCCAGTTCGAGCGATTTCGGACCTCTTCTTCAAAAAAAGTGAACATAATTTTTACGTTGAGGCATTCATCTGTTAAATTTGTAAAAGTAAATTAAAACAGTAATATATATTGATATGATAAAACACAACATTGAAATTGCTTGATATGAGAAAAACTTCTTTTCTGATATTTGTAAAGAAAAATATTCTTTTAAATATGCATTATTCGATGAAAAAGTGCAGACAGTTTCATTAAAATTCAATAATATCTTGATTTTTGCCAGATTTTTAAGTTTCTCACGTGTCGATTTTTCCCATAAAATACGCTCATATTATTCGTGCCAACCGTCTTGCAACTATGCCGATGTTGCTTCAAATGCAATACCAGCATTCTTTCGTTTTGTGTTCTCATAACTCTCAACCATTGTTGGGATCGAAAAAAAGGCGGGGGGGGATAGTTCACTGTCTGAAAAGATCAACTGACAATAAAAGCTTATTAGGTACAAAGTCGCAAAGGTGAGCTCGATTGTAAATTCTGAAATTTCTCGGTCTTGCTTATTTGCTATTAAAAAAGCACCCAAATGAAGAGTGATAAGATAAATGCAGGATGAAAAAAAATAGAATTTAGATCAGATATTATAAAAAAAAAAATCAAGTATTGATATGATAATGATTGAATGAAATACAAATATAAATATAAATGAATAAATTTAAGAACCATGCAACGTGCACATGAGAGAATGATGCTGGGCCTCACATGGAGAGACCACAAGACAGCACAGTACACCCGAGAAAAGACAAGAGTTAGGGACATCATAGAATTCATTAAAAATCTAAAATGGCGGTGGGCTGGCCATGTTGCAATAATGGCAGACAATCGATGGACATCGCAACTCACGACATGGACGCCCGACACAACATGCGCAACCGAGGCCAGCAAAATGTTAGATGGAGTGACGAGCTAGACAGGTTCAGGAAGTACTGGCTCCGCGACGCCCATGATAGGGAAGTGTGGCAAATCCTGGGGAAGGTCTATGTCCAACGACGGAAGCTAAAAGACTGATGATGATGATAAATATGGAGATAACATAATTAAAAAAATGCAGTTTAGATAGATTATATCACAAGCCTTTTTTCTTGAAGATAAATACTTGGTTAGCATGTTGGATCAAATGTAATCAGCTCTGTTCCCTTTCGTGCGTCCATAGTTGATTTCGACAATGGTTAAAAGGTCTTGGTACTATAAACAAAAGAGTTTCTTCAATTAGTTCCTAAAAATGGTAATATAATCATTTTCTATCCATTATATCGTTTTGAAGATCCCTGTTCAACTATATGTCTTCCTGATAGGTACAATGCAATATTATCCAGTTGCAATTAGCCTTTCAATAACCTGGTGTGTTTAGTTCTCAAGTTTCTTGATAGCAGTGTCAACGCAATTTTCAATGCTAGTAAACTGTCTTCCTTATTTTTTTTTTTCACATATAGTCTGATAGCTGGAATACACGGTGTTGGCAGGGGGGAAATAACATCAAATAACGCATCGAAGGAAAATATGTTTATTCTGAAAATCACAAGAATGGAGATCGAAAAGAATAATAAGATATAAGGAAGTTGCTGTAACTAAAATAATATCCCATCGCACAGAACATAACAAACGATGTAGTCCTCTAAGTAGACAAAGCTTCTGAGGTAACCAAACTATTGTCTCTCAACTTGTTAGCATTCATGAATAAACGTTGTTCGTACGTCCAATCAACTAATATAAAACTGATAATTGGTCATGCATGGATGAGTCAGATTAAGGCCAGAAATTTTGAGGGATTATTCATGTGCCTTGTTAAAATTAGGAATATTTGTCTGAATATTTTTCGATTGTTGGTCAACGTTTTACAAACAAAATAGAAAAAAATATTTTAATCCAAAATATTTCTTTGATGACTGCAGGTGACCTGTATTTCAGTACCATAGTGTAACGAGCAGATAAAATGACCAAAGGTGACCTCAAATGAAATATCAGATCAATAGGTATTGAATTCCTAACGTAATAGTGGCATGAACACATAAACTGAAAGCCCCAATATTAGAATAGAGACAGGCATCGTCTCATGTGGTGTAAATCTCCATGCTCTGTAATATTACAACTGTACACATTGAGTTATCGCGCAAGTATTAAGTGGTGGCTTACACTTGAGATTAATTGATAGCATTTTCCCTCAGTATTGATCAACGTAGCCCAGTGGTAGAGTGCTCGCAATTGGTTTGTTGATTTCATCACAGAATCATAGTAAAGACTTTAAAGTCTCCATGTAAAATATTGGGTTGAAGTTAAGCAACATTGAGCTTGGTCACGACCTAGATAGCTGACCATCAGGGAATATCAAATGTCATAAGTAGAACGAATGTTCGACAGGCCTGGCGAGAGGGAAGTTGGTATCACTAACAACTGCCAATGTGTACTTGACCCTGCGTTGCCCGTGGGCTGATAACGATCATACATACATACATACATACATACATACATACTCAGTAATTCTGTCGTCTGGATTACCTTGAATCTTTACTTTATTATTAGTTGTCCTAACCTTATTTTTACACCTTTTGGGGTATATTTAAGTGCTCCTACAAGTAAAAGCACTGTTAAGCCCCATTGGCTGTTCTATTCTTTCAATTCCACCAGTTGTCTTGCAGGATTCAGTTGATACCTTTTCTCAACCGTGAATGTGGATTAAAATATGTTGGGATGCAAATTAAAAATTCTGACGTGTTAATAAAAAGAATACTGCATGGAAATTAATCACTTTTGAATTAGCTCAAAAAAAGGAATAAACAAACACATAGGTGGATATAAAGACAAATGTTTCCTGAGAGCGTATATGCCCTTTAATTTACCTGTTGTATCAAGTGCCGTTAGAACAAAACTGCTGTATTAATCAGTAGTAGTTAATTCTCCATCAATATTATCATATGATCAATGGGAAATTTGTTTGAACAGAGTAAATAATCGTTTCAATAAAGTATTTGAAATACTTGATGCTAGCTGGTTACACTCTTCATGTACTAGTATTTCTTTTAAATACCATTCATTCGTTGTTCAATCTAAGACATGCGTTCGTTTGCAGTACTTGCAAGTACTTTACTTTCCAATATAAAAAAGTGTTTATCCGAATATTTCTCCACCATTCAATGTTAGTTGTTCAAAATATAAATCTGAAAAAATATATATGATTAGAAATAATCCAAAAAGTCACCACTGAGAGGGTTACGTAACTCAACTAAATTTCGATGTTTGTTCAGAAAAGAGCACTTTTAGAAGAAAACATTTTCTTGTTTAATCTTATTTTCAAAGAAAAATCTTTTCATGAAATATTGTAATTAGAAAATCTGCAAATATTCCATTACTGAACGAAGAGTCAATCAAGCCTAAACATTTGAATCCAATCGATATTCAATTAAATTCAAGAAACGCCGAATCTTTTGATAAACATTCGTGTACAGCTAATCAAAACTTATTCAGTAGACGATGTTTACCTGAGTTCGCGTGTGTACACATAAATTTGTGTTTCTACGCACTCATAAAATGACAGAAAAGAAGGCACAGGTTGCCATTATTTTATGCCTGTTTCATCTACACCAATTGACAAAAGTTTCATTCTTTTCTTCTTTTCTGTAATTCAGGTACAGTTTTATCAAATCTCTCTAGCCCCTTCAAATAAACCACCTACCCAACCAGCTAAGTACATCACTCAAAAAGAGCTTTTCGGAGTGTCTATTGTCATTTTGCAATAACGATGCCTAGATCTTCAGTTGATGAATTTCAGATAATTCTAGATAAGAAATTTACCTTGAGATAATTTCAGATGAAAAATCTTATATATTTTTAAAGATAATTAGTTCTTGTATAAATGCAGGATACAGTGACTCATTTATGCGAGGTAAGTACATCATAAGTTATCAATGTATCAAAATAACAAGGTCATACTTTTATCAGAAAAAAAACTATTTCAACATACTTTTATGATCGATTTATTTTTTGGCCATCTTATTTACGCTGTTTCCAAAAGAAAGGCACCTAGTGTAAAATCAGAAAAATAACTAGATACATAACAACTACCAAACTTTTTTTGTATCAACAGATGTATTGGACTTCATACAATCCCTTACACAGCCCACCATGACCCATTAATGGACTGATCGCAGTGAACCTGAAAACCTTTGATTCGTTCCACAGCTGAGACATATCAAAGCCTTTATTCAAAGCGTCTTCTTTAAGTGGTCGGCACATAGACGAGGACTGAGATCCATGTCCCTTTGACTAAAAGGTCACCCCCTACCACGTTGGATACATAAGAAGTTGAGCCATGTCAAGCTAATTCAGAATCTGGATGGGTGCATAGAGTGGGATAATAGCATAGCGACACTCGCATAAAGATTGTAAGAAAAAGATGGTATACAAATACAATAGCCAACAGATTCAAATACGCTATCATAATCGGATACAATGTTAACCCCCATCATCATCAGCAGTAGCATCCTTCCAGTATCCATCGTAGTACAGAGACATCCCCCCAAAAATTGCTGGGTATCTCTATCATGGGCATTGCGACACCAATATTTCCACCATCTCATATTTTGCTGGCTGATTTCTCATGATTTCTGGGGATCAATGTTGATGTCGCTCGTTTTTTTTTTGACATTGCTTCAACATTGCCAGTCCACTGGGATTTAAATTTTTTTAAAGATCTTCCTTTATTGGCTGTGCTGTCTTGTAATATGTTCACGTGATGTTGAAAATGATTCTCTCTTGTGTGAGTTTCATGGCACTCAGTTTTTGTTGAACTCTATAGGTCACTATCGGGAGGAATTGGTCGTATAATAGGGACTAAAACCTAAGAATTTGCAGGAGTTTACCACTAACGACCCTTTAAAAACGTTTAGTTTTTGTTTTTGGTTTATTCGCCAAAAAAACTTTTTTAGAGTATTATTTTTAGGTGAATTTAGATAAAAGACATATTAGATAAGGTTCATGGCTTGGGTGTTTAATTCATATAAGTTACAGATATTTAACAAATTTTCTCTAATTTCCCTTGATTTTACAGTCACCTGAACCTTGTTATACTTCACAGGTCTGACGGGTGGGATACCCATTGCAGAGAGTGATTATGAACCATTTTGATGACAATAAGCATCCATTGAACCGACGACTTACCAAATAGGAGATATGCATTCTAACATTGGGTCACCATAATGGAAAGATTAATGATAATTAAGCTTGAGCACAGAGAGGTGTGTTGGCACCATCAACCTTATTAGGATTAAAAGTCAGGTTAGTCGCTCAATAGTAACGGTCGCGTAGCTTATCTCTTCCTGCAAAATACTGTGTTGGCAAATGATTACTAAAAAAAGTCTGAATCCTCAGAAAACGTGATATGAAGGTATTGATTTAGTATAAACTTACATTGTAAATTGAACTGTCACTTAATCCTCTTTAGAGTAGGATTTAAAAAAACGAAACAAAGGAACACTGTTGTTCTTTAGACATGAAAAGGAGTATATTTGTTTGTTTAGTCCCCTAGCTCTGATGGTGCAGACTGTTTGCGTGTTACATACATACATACATACATACATACATACATACATACATACATAAATTGCCAGCCAGTCGAGAAAGTTTTAAAACAGAAGTGACCTATGTTGATAGTTTTTGTTTACGATTTTTAACAGAGAAGTTCTGTATTTTTTCTCTTTAATCATTTGGGAAGAGGATATTTTTGTGTGGTGCCATATCAGTGAAGCATCTTTCCATGTGCTCCATGCTATGATTTTATCATGAAATGTCTTCCATACACTTTTCAGAGCGAGGCAAAATACAAAGGACGTTCTTGCAAGATATCCCATCAGCTACTTTTAAGGGGTTTAATTGAAAACTGTTGAACAAAACTGCAACCTAAGCCCTAAATAATTTTTCTTAGTGGGGGTCCAATTATGATGTGAATCTCTGCTTGATCAATCGAATTTGTATCCGTCTTTTTCTTTGAAAATCATATTTTTTTTATTACTATCCTACAAAATGCAATAGATGTATCTAATTCATTGATCACCCTTTCTTTCTAGACGCCTAATTGATCACCACCCAACACAGCACGCTGTCAAAAGACGTGGGTCAGGTAACAGTTTCTATTGTTTGACCAGCCAGACCAGCTACAATAGCGGTAATGATAAAGAATCCCTCAAAAGTCCATAACAGCCACAGCTTGTTACGAACTTCAATTTACTGGAAACTGAGCCAAAAAACTTTCTTCCAAATATTCGAGCAATTTTGTTACTTGAATCGACATGCTCCCTTTGAGATTTTAAAATAAATTATTAAAAGATTCAGACAAATACTTCTCTTGCTCCAATCATCATTAGGCTATTTCTAAGGTTGTAGATGGAAGGAAGTGATGAAGTATTTGATCTTGTTGATAGCAGTTTTGTTGATTTCGAAACTCCTAATGAACTGCCTTTATCTTACGCCAATAACAACGAAAGGTACATACTTCCGTTTCAGACTAAAAAGTGAAAAGTTTATTGAACTAAAACAATTGATAGGGGGAGAACTGGAAGGAGACGGATAGATTCGATTTTTACGTTGCAAATCAAACGAAAGAAAAGAAAAAGGTAAAAAGGGAAAGAAAGATTGAGTGAAGTAACGAGGACTGAAGTGAGATAAAAAGGGAAAAAGAAAGATACGAACGTTAGATTCAATTATCTGGTGTCGCCAAATAGATCCTTTCAATTCGAATTTATTACTTCTTTTTATTCTTTGCACATATCAGCCCTGAGCATCAATAGTGGAAACTGTATATTTCACGCACCCTCGCCTCAATGACTATGGAAAACATATTCTTTTCTAATTCGAATTAGTGGCTGAGATAGGTACGTTCAAGGTGAAGTCTGACTCTGAAGCAACTATTCTTGTGTTCACCCTACATTCTAGAACATAGCGAAACTGGCATTTAGTTAAATATGACAACCTTTTTGATACCCCTCTGACCTCTTGCAAAATTATGCCGTGTATACACTTAAATACTGGAGTTGAATATACTTGATATTTGCTAATTTAAACAAAAGGCAGAAGTAGTAGTAGTAGTAGTAGTAGTGGAGCACCCAGTGAGTATCGAACTAATCATGGTGATAATGGCCGAATCACAAGCTTGTCGATCATTTTGATTCTGGTCGTAAATAAGGTATTCATTAAATCTTAGAACCGGCTTGGGATTTCATGAAATACCCAGAGATTTGAATGAATCACTAACTTGGCAATTTTATTGTAGCACGGTGACACATTCTCAATCGTTCTACCGTGTATGCTACAATCTATCAGAGTTTTACGGCTTTCATGGCAGTAAAATTGCTCATACGCACTACTTATATAAAGAATGGCCCGTTTAAAGATAACACATATATATATATATATATATATATATATATATATATATATATATATATATATATATATATATATATATATATATATATATATATATATATATATATTCGATGACTAAATTATCAAACTCTAAGATGAATTTATATTAGCAGTGCTTATTTTTTTTATTTATATTTCTTTTTGTTCATTTCTGCTCAACTGAGATTATCTCGCTGGTTGAGTTACTTTCTTATTAGGACATAACAATAAAAATTAAGCCATATAAACTTTTAAGACTTCGTGTGAACCTCACTCATTGAAACGGTCTGAATTGAGTTCAGACTTTAAAGAAAATCTTAATTATTATACCTGAATGATTAAAAACGACATTTGGGACCCAAACCAAACACATCGACAACCTGGAACAAATATATCACCAAAACCCCACACCCATATACTATCCAACTAACATTACCTTCCATCTTCCCTCACGTGGAACCATTTAGCTCAGGCTGGACCACACACCTCCCAACTCGACTGATCCCAATAAACAAAAGCAAAGTATACGTATTTTGTTTTAATGTTACCCTGCACCTGAAATACCCCATAAAAACAACATTCTAGTTGTGTATCTGAAATTGGAAAAATGTTTGTTTGTAGACCGCAATGACTTCTTGGAATTGATGAGTAAAAAAAAAGTAAATATCTCTCTCTCTTTCTCTTTCTCTCTCTCTGTATATATATATATATATATATGTGTGTGTGTGTGTGTGTGTGTGTATACGAAGTACAAACCAGGAATGCAATATAATATAATAGCCGATGTGTGATGATTTTTTCCGTAGTGCTCGATACATTCCACATAAAGCATTGAGTCAACTTAGAATAGAGATTAAAATATATAAATGGAGAGACAAAGAGAGAGTTAGACTGACAGATAGACAGAGAGATATAGGGATAGAGGGGGAGACTGACGTAGAGATAGGGATAAAGGGAAAGGAGGGAGAAGAGAGATACCGTCACGGGGTTCACCCTGAAAAAGAACTCTGCAAAGCCAGTATCAAACTTTGGCAACAAGTAGATAAAACAGTGATCAGAAAAGCATGAACAGATATGCATTTTTTTTAAAAAGAAACGGATCAAAATGAGACAAATAGTTTAAACAAATCATTCCTAAAGAAAAAAAAAGTAGGCACTTGTCCCTAGGGGAAGAATTTTAACCAAATAAAAAGAACTGGGCAACAATTCAAAGGAAAGGATAGATGTCAAGAAATAACTGCATGGCAATCTTAAATGAGATAATTGTTGACATCTACGATTGGGAAAAAGCACTGCAATCTGGGACACTGAGAATCACTGGTTTAAACGAGCATTGAAAAGGGTTCTTTTTTTTTGTACATGAGAAGACATATTTTGAGTAGAATAGAAAGTTAGATCAACGTGCCAAAGAGACCGTTTTTTACAACTACCTTTCTGTAGGTTATTTCTCCTGCCAAAATAGATCAAATATTTCCTTTGAAAATGATGCAAATTTCTGCTCCCTTAAGGAAGTACCACCTTTCCAAGTGCGGGTTTCAAACGATGTCGTGCGTTCCATCCGTGCAAAGGTCAAACAACTTTATATATTAGAAAAAAAAATCTTCAAAGACGTGTCATGGCTGAGGATAAGGTGTGTCCAGAGGAAGTCATGTTAATCCTGTGTGTCTCATTCTTTTTTTCTTTCTATTAAACCTTTAATTCCAGCTTCTCATGGTCTGATTTCTTTTCCCATAACCGTGCGGCATAGATTTTTTTTTTCTTTTTTCCTTTTTTATAGGATACGTGAAATTTGACTTTAAGAAACCCTTGTTTAAACAGATATCAAAAAAGGTTCTAATTTACGTGTATTTTTTTCTCCACGTAGCAGGGGTGATATTTTCAAAGTGAACTACAAAGTTAGAATGTTGTGCCTTGAAGAGCCTTTTTCACTAATAACTTTTTTTTCCATGACCGTATTGTCTGGTTTGTTTTTTGACAGGTTTGTTTAACGCTTAATTCACGTATACGAATACATATGTATTTTCTTTTTCAAATTCCAGGTCGTTGTTATATACTCCAGAGAACAAAGAACTGTTTTGTCCCATTAAATGAACAAATGCCGCTTATTCAGATAAAGTATCGTGGTCAGTGGCTCAGTCTTCAACTTGGGAGCGTCTCTCTGTCCGCTCGTGAGCGACGTGTAACGTAAAACATTTGCAAAATTCTGAATGCTTGGTATATGAATTGCTGTAAGTCAATGAAACTAGAATCAATCCTTTTATGTTGGTTTTCTAATTAGAATTGAAATATTCAGGAGCATCTCTCCTTCCTGATATTCTTTGTATTAAATTAAAATATTTGTATAATCTCATTCATTTTCCAGTCACTTTATTTCTCCCCCTTTCTTCTCTCTCTCTCTCTCTCTCTCTCTCTCTCTCTCTCTCTCTCTCTCTCTCCCTCTCTCTCTCTCTCTCTCAGCCTATATTTTTTTATATCTATGATTATGTTTTTTTTCTTTCAATATATCTTGGCTATATTTTCCATTTTTTATTGACTCTTCTTGGCGTTTCTCTCTTCAAATTGTATTACTTTCTTTATTTCATTTTATATACACGTAAACGTTTTTTTTTATAAAAACATTTTTTTATATATTTCATATTTCGTTTTACACTTCTCTTTCTATGCACTTAGGTTAGCTCAATACGCTGCCATCTGCTTGAGCTCTTGCCTAAAAAAAACTCCAATCCTGCACCTGACCTCAACTTATTACAATACCTATATGTATTTCTCGTTTTTATATTCGCTGAACAACGAACTCTGTTCGGCAGCCAGTTTAAATTGTCGGATATTTGAGTTTATCTAAAGGCCATAAGCACCAATGTAGAGGCCCAAAAATAGACGAGACTAATTCAATAACTACATAAGGTTTTCAGATCTAAATATATTGATTTTTTTTTAGCTTTCATCTCTTTTTGACTTGTTTCATTCTTTTTATTTATTTTCTCTGTTCGTCTGAATGTTTATCGGACTATCTGTCAATGAAAAGGAAAAAAAATGCAGAGAAGATACAAAATTGGCAAGAAAGTTTATGTTGGGTATATTAAAGAATACGAAAAGAAAAGAATGTTCATCTAATGAAAGGAGATTTGATGTTGAAAGAAGTCGATTTGTATATTCGGATTATGTAGACATCTGAGCACATGGAAAGAAAGGAACAACAAAAGAAGGAGAGAGAATGAGAGGAAAATGAAGGAGAGAATAAAGATAAATAAGATAAAGGAAAGACAGCAAAAATTAGATAAAATGAAAAAAAGACGATGGAATAGTCAATTTGTATATCAATCCTTCTAGTCATTATCGTCGCTCATAGCCAGGCCAATCAGAGTTATGGGATAGTGTATGGGAAAATGGTATTTGGCTTGTATTATCATGTGTAGTGTAGAGAACGGTCTATCCCAAATGAGGATTAACAGATCGACACCTGAGGTCCCTTGATGATCCCAGCTTTTTACGGCACGTATAGAAGATTTTATCGAAGAATAAATATGAACAGAATGAATTCTTTTTATGACATCACTGGCGTTTTCGAATGGAAAAAATCTCAATTATAGAAAAAAATGTCCTGGAGCATACGGATTTTGGAGAATGTTATATCTGATGAAATACATAGAATGAAAAAAACGTTTAGTACATTTAAATTTTATAGAATCTGTCAAAAAGGGTCCGTAGAAGGCCAAAAACTTTTCAAATAGTCAAAATAATTTTTAGGAATGGTCTAGTGGAGTACTGGTTTGAATGTTCAATTTCCTAACAAAATGAAGCACTGGACGGCACACTAACGAACACACACTCAAACTAAATCACAAAAACGAATGAACACATGCACTATTATAAAAGGATAGAACCCTTCACCATATTTGATGGGTATAGTTGTTCAACAAATTTCAAAACAAATCAGATTTTCTCTCTAGATGTGAAAGGAAAGGAGAAAAACATAATCAAGAAAGAAAACATGAGTTTGGCAGCGCAAGGGAAAAACATCCTTGCTTCATTAAAATCTAAAACGATGAACAAAACAGAATGTCAACTCCTTTAGTAATGGGAGTGAATTCGATACCACTTCTCACGTACGTCGTTGTTATCTGTACTGTGATGACGTCACTACTTTTATGTGGGCATAGTGATTTTTGTTGCATGCGAAAATAAAGTCAAAACTCAAATAGTAAGAGTTTGATAAAAACAAAACAATGAAATATGGATCAATTTATGGGAGGTAATGAGAAAGAAGAGGAAATACAGCTCTGACGAATGTGAGCAATGCCCTTACACTGGCTACAGCCTCGACTGTCCCTTTACAGGGATCCACGTATCACAGCATCACCTGTTTGTGATTTGTGAATAAAATTTAGAGATGACTAACAACAAAAGGGGCGGAAGTCATCGAACCTTGCATTCTTTTACCAAATCGGGAACAGGGATCGATCAATGCCTCTCCCAAGGGCATTATGCCCAGCTAACCCATTTGGGGTTCAAAATCGAACAGTAGTTCTGCCAATTTGTGCCGCTAGTGCAAAGGGATAAGCAAAAATGATTGAATTGAAGAACAATGAAAGAAAAGAAAAAAGATGAAAAAACAAAAAAAAGCGGAAAAAATGCAGAGAATGAAAAATAAAAAATAAAAACAGAAAAGGAAATCCGATGAAAAAAACTGACAGAATCGTCGCTTGTAGCCTGGTCAGTCATTAGGTTTAGCAAACTGTAGAATAGGTGTTTAGCTTGGGTTATTGAGCGTGATGTAGAGATCGGTTGCCTCGATAGGAAGATTAATGCAATCAAAGCTGGAGGCTTTGTGCATACTTCAAACAGCATCTGGTATATCCAAATGGTCAACCATCAAGGCAGTGACCAGTCTTGATGTTGCTCAACTTCGATGAACGTACGAGGAGAGGTTTTTCCAAAGACCCCAAAAGCCTAAAAGCAAATAATGAAGACGGGAGCAATATAAAAAAGAAGGAATAATGCAAGAGTTGCTCGCATTTATCATGAAGGTTGTCACTGAGTTACGTACAAGCAAGCAATCATTACTGAGACTGATTTCCCGCTTTTCGTTTCGATTTGCTCACAGCTTTCCCCAATGGTCATCCATGTAGCTTCTGATCAGTCTGAACGTTGCCTGGCTTCGGTAATCTCACGAGAATTAGTGTATACAACGTGATCCTGCAGTAAGCCATCAATACCAGTGAGACATTCTTCTATCCTAGTCTCTGTGTAGAGGGCTTAGCAGTCAGGCATTGAATACCATTTTAAAAGTCTTTGGTATAACTCGCAGAAGAATTGAACCTCAGCCTACAGAAGAGGAGGCAATAAATCTTCAACTGGGCAACGCTGATGGGAAATTGAATTGTTAGATAGAGAGAACGATAGCCAATGCAAATCTAAACTAAAGAAAAATAAATCGCAGAAAAATGAATATCAGCAAAAAGCTGTACGTTGTATATATCAGGTATAGAACATGAATTTGCCTATAGATAAGAGAATCAAGTCTTTCAATATATTCAAGCTGATGAACAGTAACGAGAGATTAGATCTACGCACAGATTAGATCCGTTTCGGATCTTATCTGAGATCAGTTATAGAATAAAGGATGTAAATAATTAAGGATGGATAATCATGTAATTCAATTAGCTAGGCTTTATAATTTCAATTACCTCACTCGTCACTAAGCGTAATTGTCACTTAGCATCGGTGTTATTAGATGTACTTAGTTAGTATCAGCAGCTGCTTTACTGTTTGGTCGGATTATCAATATGGTTATCCGCGTAATGATTATTTCTTGACAGATTTTGTACGCATATGAGTAGGCACATTTATTTTATGATCGAAAACTGTCCCTGCCATGTACCCCTCAACCCCAACCCCGACTGACCTGGCTATGAACAACAAGGAATTGATGTATGGTGAAGTGATCACTCATTCAGTAGGCAGCTGGTGTCCTGCAAATGTTGAAATTAGGGATGAATCAAAATATACAGACTTGTCTGTCATTATCTAACTTTAAGGTTTGTTTCATCTTTTCTTTTTTGCTTTATTTAGAAGCGTCCATACGATGGTGTTAAAAAGCCTATGATGTATGATTAAAAACAATAGATAAAATAATATTGAAATTGGAGGATGATTGTATTTGACTGGAGGTATATGTATAAAAAAATGATTATATATGAATAGTAAGAGACGTAAAGCTTGAGCAAAAAAAAAGATTCGGTATTCTGATACAAGTCTTATCCCCAGGGGACTAGATTGGTCTGTTTTGGCTAAGAACTGTTTTTCAATAAACTAAAATCAAGGACAGATCAATCCATTTCCCTGAGGATATGCATTACACTTCCATTAACATACTGTATCGAGTTCTCTTCATACGTATTTTGTCTTTTACAATATTTGCTCTTGAACTCAGGTTTTACAAAATTAAGTCATTGAGTACTATTACTGATGATTTGGCGAAAGTCTTCACAACCAAAATACCATGTAACTTTTCACCAACAAATCCTTTTTGTTTGAACTCTCGCTCTCGCTATATATTTATATATCTATCTATTTCTCTCTCTCTCTCTATATATATATATATCAGTATGGCTATAGACTTTCCATTATCCCATCCAGTACCGCGAGGCAGAATAGAAACCCCCACTTCAGACCTGCAGGATGATAACCTACCTCTGGACTACGGAACTGGACAGTTGGTAAAGCTAGATTTAAGCAATATATTTGATCGCACAGAAATCCCTCATCTACTGGAGTGCTCTATTCCGATAGGAGAGCATTGCTTAAGCTTACAGTGATTGAGTTACCTCACTTAAATACTGCTCAACCCCGAGTAGAGATTGTTGTACAGAGATTTTGTTGTACATATATGCACACCAAATTACTTGAACGTTTTCTTGTAATGGCAGATAACACAACTGACACAACAGAAATTAATTGAAGCTCGATTGAGGCTAGTGCAATAAATGCGATCACCTCTTGAATACTGTTGTGCACAAGTAGATTGTTTCCACGTGATTATTTCCATAACATAAAATCTACGTGCCCATATATTCTGTCTTCCCATCCTGAGGGTTGCATCCTAAAAAGAACTCTCTGTACAAATGAATCTGAGCGTATAATTTTGAGACTCCTTCCTTTCTCAACGTTCTTCTACATTTCACTGACCGCTCAATAATTATTTAATGCTTCCCATTGTTGGTATAATCATATCATTATTGTTTAATGCCTGTTTACGAAGAGGAACAACAACAAGCACAATCCTCGCTAAATTTATGTGAGTGAAAATAAACATTCCCCAACATTGATCTGAAATCACGACTAACTGACAGAAAATTGTGTATTTCAATGACTAAGCTAACTTGACGAGTCTTGCAAATTTGCCAAACATGTCTTAGAAAATTGGAAGGGCACAATTCAGTCTAATTAGTATATCACAATGACGTGATTTGAAATCGTGGCCGACGGATTGGTAGACAAATGTCCTGCCGACTAAGCTGAACAGACAAGTGTTTATTCTATTTCAAAAAATAAATATATACACACTGGAAATATATTTGTCTACTATCATATATATATATATATATATATATATATATATATATATATATATATATATATATATATATATATATATATATATATATATATATATATATATATATATATATATATATATATATATATATGCCGAACAAGTACTTCTCAGAAGGCTGACCGACCATTCACTGTAACATTACGCATATGCAAAGAAACAAATTCATTGTAAAAGAAATACTTTCATATAAGTCATATAGCTCTAATTAATTTACCAAGCATTTCTTTATTGGTAACGACAACGGAATAACCTTATTGCATTCATGTTGCACAAAGTTTATATGTTGAACATTAGTCACGACAAAAAAAAGCTCTCCTCACCTGAATTCAAAATATCACCCCCAATATATATATTCAGATTATGCCCCAGAAGAAAACTCATGTATTATCGCTTATGTGTAAAGAGAGATGTCGGCAGAACACAGGTTTTCTGCCGATACGGTATATTCTGCCTTTTAGAACAACGGATTAATTCGTATTAAACTTTATTACTTCCACTTCGAAATCACAATATAAACGGAGTTTCAAGATTTGTTTCTACATCCTTATCTTAAGTTTATTTTTTAGTTCCGATCGAAAATATATTCTAGCGTTTCTGATTATTCAATCAATAGAGACTATCACGTGACCAACGTCTTTTGTTCTCACGTCTTGTTAGGGGGGATTAATTTAGAAATTTAGAAAAAGACTGATGAGAAATGAATAATTTACTCCCTTTGCCTTATTTCGGGGCAGGGATCCCTTGAATGTCCGACATTTCAAAAGAAACAAACTAATATGAATGCAATACAAACAAATGGGATTTTTTATTACGGTTGTTTTTTTTTGGGGGGGGGGAGTCTTTAAATTTATTCCTGCTCGAGCCATTATGAGGGGTCCATTTTTAAATTGCCATCCCTTTAGTTCCACCAATGAGGCCAGTACACTTGATACATGCATACATTACGAGCCAGCCAAACCAACTTAAACTGGAGAAACGTATGTAGATATTTTTGGTGGCAGTTTTGGTTGATATTTTCTAATACAGTGATTACAAAAGATTAATTCCATAGAATTCTGCTCGCGTCTAATGCTTCCCATTGTAAACAGCATTACAGCATGATTCTGTTTTTTCCTATGAAAGTATTTAATTGATTTTCAAGTAATAACTAAAGCTGCAATTAAGTGAGTGTGAGGTATTTATAGAGACAAACCAGGAGAACAAGTAGCATCATCAACGTGCAAAGAGAGTTATAGGCGAGAAACAGATTTGTTAATGATTTTTCCTTTTAAGACGAAGGATTCATTGGAATTACACTTAGTGCTTTCACTTGAGATTGAAAACAAAACTGGTGTTTTAATATTTCTTTTTTTACATTGACTTAAATATTAGGCTAAACGTTTCCGTGCGCCTCTTCTTCGTTCTAATAACTTCTTAATTTTGTTTTCTCGATTCGACCAAAAATAAATTTAAATAAAGTAATTACAGAAGATTAAGTCCGTGTAATTCCACTCGCAGATGTGTATCGCATCTTTGTTTTTATTGTCAGACATTTTGTGTGGTTTGTACTGGTATGGATGAATTCATATAAAAGATGCTAGCGACTCGGGAAGTTTTATGACTGTTTTGTTTTGTAAAGCAATAAAACATAATGTAAACTTCATACGATCTGATCTGAGTTTATACTTAAAGTAATTGCTTCAAAGCCCAGCATTCATTTTCTTTGTCATGTAAATAATCTTCTCAAGAGGTATCGCAAAATTTGAATCAATATTTCCAATGTGGCCAGTTAAAACGTAATTAAACAAAAAGATTCGTTCCTTCATTTTGGTTTACGTTTGGATAGTGAGAGCGAAAAAAAGAAGCGTAAATTTGAATTTCTATGTATGGAGTGACTAATGTTATAGAGCATGGCCATGGTCTATAACGAAATCACTTAAAACATATATGAAAGCATTTTACATGGGGTAGGATAAAAGAATATTGAAACTGCCATGAACCAAGAGGCAATATACGAATAATAGCTTCAATGAACGTATGGACAAAGAAAATACATTAACTTCTTCAGGGGGAGGAAACTCGGATATTGTGTACATATTATAGGATTGAATAATTTTCATTGAACAGTTGTATGAAATATATTGATGGAAAGAAAAACATAGAAATAAGTAGTATAACAGTATCAAAAAATGAATTTGACTGATGTATAACTGTGATGCAAAAACGGTATAGAGACCCTTTTGTCTGTCCAGGTAATCTTAGTATGAAACTAAATACGAAACTAACCAAATGCAGATTTTTGCACATTGAAAGTACTGAAGCCAGTCCATATTTACCGATGTCACTCCTTTCAAATCACTGACTATAAAAGTCCTAACTTCCTTTTATCTTTCTTTGCTCACTGGCTCTGTTACCAAGTGTTGACCTGGTCGATAGACCGGTTATCTTCCTTCATCTAGAAGTGTTTCTTTCCCTTTTTTTGGGGTGTACATTTATTTTCAACCGGCTATGAGTGTACCTTTATTATTGAGACTCAGAACGAATTCATCTATCTTTTTTCATAGCATTGAGAATCATTAATTCTATATCTCAAAACGCTGTTAGCATGGATATTTGGATTGTCATAATATGCTTTATGAACCAGTAGTGGATTCGAATGAACGAGCTTTCGGTAAATATTTAAGTCATATTTAGCCAGTAGAGCTCAGTCCATTTTTCTTATCTTTTCATTGAGTATCCCTCCAAAATAGGATTTTGGTATCCAAGGAACCCAGACCATTGGGACCAATACAAAACCACTTTTCTCTCCTGCATCATCTAAGATAACTTTTACGCAATGCTATTCAAACCTATCTTCCTTGCAACCAAGTTAAGTTAGCTTAACAGTAAATTCATAAGTTAGATTTGCAGTCTACGTGACTACTTAGTCAACAATATTTGTTGGCACAGACAACCTTGTAAGGACACTTTATATTCAATTCCTAAGCTCTTACGTCGTAATCTGATCACTGTCTTCAATATCATTGAATGGTTATTCTACACAAACCTTATTGAAGACATTTATCTGTTCCCACGGTTAAACGAAATATATGATAAATGGATCTACTACATCACAGTTCTCTTCTATTTTCCATTCTCATCTTATTAGAAATAGCTAATCTCTCCTTTCTTATCAAATAATTACCTTTTAATTATGCCGGCTAAAACGATCATTTTCAATCTTTCAACGTTCTGTCTTTCGATTAATACACAGAGCGGCTTTGAATTTGTCGTCTGCAATTGTTTTGTTTTGTCTTTCACTGATTGTTTCTATTCTTGTTTAAACATCTGCATTTGTCTTTTTCCCCCATTCTTATGAACTCTCGTATGTATCTTGTTAATCAGATCTTCTGCATCCAATGCTATTTTTAAACCATGTTTTTTGGAACAGATGAATGCCTTTTTATCGACCTCTCCCTTCGTTGTGCGTCTGGCAGAAACCGGAAGTATGTACCAAGTGGCAAAAAAATCCACATGGGTAATTTTATATTTATCATCCAGATTTTGCAGGATTTGGAATTGAAACATGGTACCTAACCAAGAGATAAACCTACAAACTGAGAAGCATGCAACGTGCACACGACAGAATCATGCTGAACCTCACATGGAGAGATCACAAAATAGCATAATATATCAGAAAGACAATAGGGGGTCAGAAATATCATAGAATCCATTAGAAAAGTAAGATGTCAATAGGCAGGTCATGTTGCGAGAATGAAAGACAACCATTGGATATCACGACTCACAACATGGATCCCCAGAAGCCACATGTGAGACCAAGGCCGACAAAAAACACGATGGAGAGATGAAGTAGACAAATTCAGAAAATACTGGCGTCGTGCCTATGATAGAGAAATTTTATGGATCCTGGGGTAGGTCTATGTCCAATCATGGACGACGACGACGACGACGACGACGACGACGACGACGATGATGATGATGATGATGATGATGATGATGATGAAAAATGGAAGATTACTATGTTATCTGATTTCGAACGACATGATGTAAAAATATAATTTGACTTCTCAAAGACGAGAGAAATAAATTACTTTCTTATCAGGGTGGATTATTAAGTTCGTAGCAAGACAGATTCCTGAAAGTTCCACAACATAATGTTCAGGTTATGTGATGAATATCCAACAACGAATTAAATCTATTGACAAGTAAAAAAGATAATAGTGAAAATTGAATTTCTGTCGGTGAAATTAATCCTTTTCATTATTACAGTTGAACAGACTGATGTACCTAAAATGTTTTTTTCCAAAAAAAATTGCAGAAGTATCATTTGCCTTTTGTTTTTGTGATGACAATCGTACGGTCTACTGTGAAACAATTTTTATTCAAATTAGAATTGGTGTTTCCTATAATCACGCATTGATAAATGTAATATATTGAACGGGATTGCTTTAGCTAATACAAAAAACATCAATGAACGTGCCTGAATAAATGCAAAAGGCCTATTCGGGTTAGCAGATCTATAATCCCGTGACAAGTATTTGACTTTGTCCATGAATACATGAGAGAAAAGAATAGTGACCTATTAGTGACTTGGTACGAAGGATTCGAAAACGTTTAGCTTGGTCAGTACCGAGTCAATAAATGGATGAAATCTCTGGATAAACTAACTTGAAAGACAATACTGGCTCTCGGAAATTGCAGGGGATTCTTCGTATACGACCATTCTTTAAATACATACAATTCTGAAAATACATTGCATGCACAGATTGGTTTATAAGCACTTACTCAAGACAAAGCCCACATTTTTATCGATCCTATACTACTTACGATTCAACGTACGATGTATGTCTTGGAACTATCCTATTTTTTGTATATTTTGAGAACTGATTGTATAGCTTTGGTAGAAACGGAAACCATGATGTATACGGATGAACACTTTCGTGTGTGACAATCAAGTCAGTAATGAGACCATTGCATTTACTGGGAGAGTCGTTCTTCACTCTTGTGCATGTGTCTTTATGGTACAATATAGCATCATGGTCAGCCCCTACACTTGATACTGTGTCTGTTTATTTTCCCATTTGAGACGGCAAATGAGATTTACAGAGATGTTCTGCTCGATGGTGATCCATAATAGAAACTTTACACACTGTTTTGAAATAAGCAAGAAACCTTAAGATAGGTACGTGATCTCTCAAGTGGAGCACATTGAAGGGTTACACAAGCTAATGCAATGTTATTTTACTGCTGACTGAGTAACCCCACGTGAGACTGTATGATCAGTCATGCACAGTAAGATTCACATTGATCGCAAAAGTTTCATCAGTGCCACACAACCGGTTGTCAATATGTTCAAAATGGCTGAATAAATTCAAGACAGACGTAGTGTTTAACTTAAAGCTCAAAGATGATATTGATTAAATATACGGTGAAGGAAATATCAAAAGTATTTTCGAATACATGGGTTAAAATGTATGAAATAGATGAAATATATCACTGTGAGATGTTGGAATGTCAAAGGCAATACTACACTAATAGGTTTACTTGCACCTGACCGACTAATGTCCAATCACATATACATCTGAGGTGCCCATTGGGGCGAAAGTAGAATTTCGAAACGGAAAAAAGCACTTTACTGTACTGTATTTATCTAGTCTCAATAGCATGCATAACATAGGCAACTGGCATGAATTCATATTCCACGTTGTGTTTTGTTTATGTCTATCTGGTAAGTTAGAATATTGGAATATACAATGTATGGTGACCCCGAAAACTGTCCAAGAATAAAAATTGTGAAAGAATCAAAGAAGAAAATGTGTGTCATCTATTCTGAATTGCCAGAAAACAGATCAGGAAAACGTTGTTGTAAATCTAGATGGAATGTATTCAAGCGCTCGGATATCAGAGCGTGACAGACTATTTGAGAAATTATGCCAAGTGCTCAGAATAGAGGAAGCGAGAAAAATAAGGCTAAAGATGAAAAATTCGATGACAGAGGTAATGTTTATACTAAGTCCCGAAAAGAACCAGGAGAATAGTCGCCGGGGACTGAAAAGAAATGAAATAATGCATGTACCTGGGTCAAGAGATAAAGCTACTGGAAACCCCGGGATTAAAATAAGAGTACACATAACGATCGGCTGGAAAGCATTTTTTTATATATATAGAGAGAGACACTCCAAGAAGCAAATTATGAATATTCATCGTAATGTCTACAATCAATGTGTGATATCAGCTATGACGTACAGGTGCAAAACATGGAAACAATGGAAAAAAAAACTTACAATAGCACAGAGGACAACGGGAAAAGCGATGTTAGAGATAACTCTTGGCGAAAGAGACAGATCAAAATGTATCCAAGAAAGGACCATGCTGAACAATATCATAAAGTTATATAATAACAAACATTGAGATGTGCAGGGCACGTATCGACATTAAAGGTCAACAAATGGCACAAAAAGCTAGTGATTTGGACAGTAAACGAGGTCAGAAAAGACCTGACACAAGATTGAGAGAAAAGATATGGTCATGGATGGAAAGATACTCGTCAAGCAGTGGACTTATAACAGCTGCTGCTTATGACGGTGTTTGGTGATGTACAATAAAGAGGTTTATAGAGTCAAATTTGAACCACGAGTAATCGTGTTCTCTTCTAAAACGATCACCTCTGATAGTAATTCTGTCCCGAACAAAGTCTTGAGTTGAATATGTTTTCCTGTTGTAACAAGCACAAAAAGGCAAGAATAATCCCCACCAAAACAATGACTGTAAAACAATATTCGTATCATTCTGATTTGAAATTGACCAACTGACCAGAGAGAGTGTTAGTTATCAACGAAAACGTATAATGAACTTACATTTTTTTTACTATAATAGATTAATATATTTATATAAGAAAATATATTTGTTTAACATTTTCATTTTCAGTTGCAACAATCATCACCAGTCAGAATAGAAGTTAATGTGGAGTCTGATCCAACAGCAACCAGTCTAGAGTGCGTTCATCTTGATATTAATTGAATCTAGATTATTATGACAGCCTTTGTTTATGTTGGTCAAAATTCTTGGAAGCTTAACGGCAAAGTTACTTCAGAAAAAAAGCATTGACTCCATAGTTCTTAGTTATTTACAAAGTTTATGAATTATTTTTTCCTTATAGAGCCTATTCTAATTATCTTCACTGATTAAAAAGAAAGTCTAAGTATTAATTATTGATAAACAAAGAGTATCCTTCGGGAACAACTCCCGATTTTTCTTTAAAATCGCCAATTCTCAAGACATTACAATCACAAAATCAATTGTCTGGCATTATTATTTGAAATATCATTATCTGCCAATCGATATTAAACAAGTATTTGGTACGTCATAATTGAGGAGTAGAATCATTACTAGTCACCTAAACAATGTTAGGAACAATCAACCCAAACTGTCACTAAATCTTTAAGAGCTAGAGGGCTGAATTTTTTTACATTCAGTCCTTATTAGGTCTACAGAGAACGGTTTCGAATACTTCCCCAGAAATATTGATGTGTGTGAGGGTTGATTTGAAATACAAGTTTACGCTAAATCGTTCCCTTAATTTGAGTCCACAGGCATTTATACTCCTTTTTTTCTGAAATTTTGGACTTTTTGTGATCACTACCCAACAAAAGATGAGGGAATTGTACTTACTTTTAGATCACCCTCTTCCCAATTTTCGGAATTCATCACCCTCAACACAACATGCTGCCAAAAGACGCTAGTCAAGTAACAGTTTCTATTGGGTGACCAACCAGACCCGTTATTATCTTTCTTCAAGTCCTTGGGGAAGGGAAGCCATCTTTAGACGTTTCCTGCAAGAGTCCAATACAGGAAAATCATCGTCGGTGATGACCAGTGCGTGGTGACCACTATTATGCAGGACGTATTTATATCTGAGGCCTAGGGCGTACCCTCTGTAACCCCACAGGCCCTACCATCTTCGTGTCCGTGATGATAACGGTTTCGTCGCAGAGGAGGTGTGGGTAGAGACCATTCGGGAGTGGTGCGTGATAAGAATAGTAACGGAACGCCGTGATAGAACGGACAATAGGGATTAGTTTCGCAGATCACGCACGGAATCTTTAGCTCAAGGGAAGGGGAGGTTGGCAGAGGTGAATGCTCCACCATTAGATACAGGATCCCATCCCGTATCGCTCGATGCCGACACGGCCGTCTTTCCTGATGGTGTTTAGGACAGACGCCCGCGATTTCGGTGAAGGTGATCATGATAATGAAGATATCAGGAATGTTTGTCGTCGGAAGGAATCTACTTATATAACGAACAACGTGATTTTTCTGGGTTTTTATGTCCGTAACAATGAGCTCAACCACTTAAAAAAAAGGAATATGGAAATCGACTCCTCCAGTGAAACAAACTCAGGTTTGATTTTTACGGAAACACACTTCATGGAAATCCAAATGTATCAGTGAGTTTAACAGATCCTACAAGGGCTATTAATAATAATTAATTAGTAAACTAATCTTGCTGGCCATTGTTTGTGGATGCAATCCTTACTGGAATACCCACTATTGACATTTTGATTTCCAAGGATTAATTGTCTATTACAAACTTATTCCAACGAGTGCCAAGTTATTGTACGGTGTGATTTGCTTCTATTTTTGTGTCCGTAACGATGGACTCATCTACTTAGAGAGGACTATTTTGCTGATAAAAATTTCCTATGCAACATTTGGTACTATAAACTCTTCAACTGAAACAAATTTGCTTTTCTTATAGAAACATACCATTGAATAATATGAGCACAGGGGAGAATATCTTTTTTATCTTAGGGATTACCTGGTGAATCATACGAAAAAAAAACTGATTTACTGGGTCATCGTGTAATCTTGCTGTCTGTTGTTATTAGGTCAGATCCCCATCGGAAACTATGTCTCAATATATCTGATATGTATCTGATACAAACTCATGCTTGTTCAACCTACATATATATAACGATCAATTAGATTCTATTGTTTCTATGTCCGTAACGAACGACTCACGAGTTCAAAAATTAACAATTTTGCAGATAAAAATATCTCCTAAATATCAGTTGATATTATTAACTCTTCCGCTGAAGGGGATTCAATATTTTTTTCTTATAATCATTTGATAGAGATTCAATTCACCTGTAGATTATATCAGAATGATTACAGAGTATTTGAATCATGGAAACATTTTTTTCCAATAATAATATTTTCATCATCATGTTCAGTAGGAATGACCTTAATGATATTCATTTCTATAAGCCTAGATATGATTAGAAAACAGAACAAATAAGTTATTGAGTATAAGAGTTATTTCGAAAAACAATCCCATTGATAACTCATTTAGCACATACCTCTACCAGCACAAAATACTAACTACAGACTGAATGAAGACAGGTCAACATACAGCTAGAATGCAGGGTATATAACTCGGTATGTCTCAATTTTTTGTAATAAATTAAAACAAAATTCTTAATATCGAAAAATTTTAGGATCCACTCCAAAATTCAATCAATTCTCCCTTAGTCTTTGGCCCACCATTCCACAACATTTCAGTGGAATTCTTTTTGTAGGGATAAACGTACGGACAAATCATAAAGACTTCTTCGATCAAGGTGCCCTCCTGGTTGGTCCCTAATGTGCATCGTCAGAAACATACGGATCAACTCAACATAGATGTGGCTATCAATGTTGACAGATTGCTGACAGGATGTTGACACCATTGAATAGTATTATAGAAATTAATCCCCTTGATAGTCACCTATGGAGCAGACATATGAAACCTAATCTAAAAACTGACCCTCAAGCCTAGAACCATGCAACCAGCACAGGGGACAATCATATTCAACCTTACATAGAGAATTCAGAGAACAAGATAATACATAA
Organism: Thysanoteuthis rhombus; assembly: GCA_963457665.1. NCBI lineage: Eukaryota > Metazoa > Mollusca > Cephalopoda > Oegopsida > Thysanoteuthidae > Thysanoteuthis > Thysanoteuthis major. The sequence continues at coordinate 53,720,853 of OY735220.1, forward strand.
GGGGAAAACAGGATTCAGAGATACCATAGAACCCTTCAGAAGTAATGTACAAGACACATTTAGAAAATACTGACTCTGTGTCGCCAACGAAAAAGAGGTCATGGGAATCTTGGGGAAGATCAAATTGACAGATGCTAAAAGGCTGATGGTGATGACGACATTTATCATCTTGATGCAGATATTATTTGAATTTATTTGATGAACCATTGTTAATAATTTTCTTTTTTATCATTTTTAATTTTATCACCTACTTTTCCTATTGCAACTTGGCATTTTACTGGCTTTAGTAAGCTGTGCTGATCGGAAAAAAGGTTGAGATTTCGGCAAGGTTCGATCTCTTGTCTCTTTTACTACGGGAAACCTACCCATGTTCAACAACAGCTCCTCTGATTGATCTGACAGCAGATCAAATGTCACCCATGAGTGCATCCTGCATTCATCCCCAATGAACCTGTGATAACTTAGTTATTGTTTGTACGCATAGTAATTGTATCAGTAGCTCTAAAATTACCTTTAAATATTATCTTTAAAATGATTTTTTGCATGATGGAGTACGGTTGATTTTCATTAGTATTAATTAGTATATCTTGAAGAAATGCTGATTACTCAATTTTAAGTTTCATTCGATTCTTTTCTTATCACGATATTCACCTTTAGTCGCACTGATTTTTCTGACTTTGAGTAAATAGCATTCGATGGGAAAATGAAAAATAAGCGTTTCGTGGGATTCGAACCCACATTATCAACAAGAAAAGCTCTATCAATGGACTCAGATAATGATAATGATCTAAAATATTTCATCTAATTGAAACAAAAAGAAATAACTTTTACATCTCTTATTCTAACTTTAACCACATTTTATTAAATATCAATAACAAAACAACTGGAGGCAACGCTCGAACTCACGCCCCCCCATGATCTCTTGCCAAATTTGAAAGCTAAAGTAGTTCAATTGGGAGTGCTGCAAACACATGAGCATGGTTACCGATATTATTAAGGTGCAAGTTCATCTCGCCTGAGACCGTATTCTTTATGCCTCAACCATGCTTTTGACCAATGACCATAGATGGACTGTGTGAGTAGTTGGGAAGGAAAGCAATTGGAATTAAAATTGAATGCATATTAATAAAAAAAACTGAACATGATTGTATGAAATCGTCACAGGACACCACTGATTACAAGAATAAAGGGTTGAAAAGAAGTATGAATCGTAGGACCTTATATGAGGTCTGTCTAGTCACGCGAAGAGAATGATCACGTGACGAGTTACTTGACAGCATATAAAGATGGAGAAAGGGTGATCAGTGAACAGGTTACTTGTTTCATTTTGTTGTGTCATCGAAACAAAGTCTGAATTTTTTAAAAAATATTTATGGACGTTGCCGGCACAAGCTGAAGGGTAAATGTGAAATGAAATAAAATTTACTTTTGAGGGTAGTCTAAAAACATGTTTCATCTAGACATAATCAGGAATAAGCGTCTGAATATTCAGTTTTCTATAACCATTACCTGACACCTGTATGGGCGACACAGATAGCTAGTCAGTCAGCCGGCCAGAGAGACCAGCTTAAAGTTCAAGAAGCTTTTCATGACGATTTTTGACTTTTTTTTTTTTTTTTTTATAAATGTTGACAATTGTAACAACAATTATCAGAGTGCTTGAGACGGTCCTGAGGTGCCTTGGAAGAAGATGGAAGAACTAGATACGCAAACAAAAAACTGAAAATATTTTATGGCAAACCGAATGATAAATGATATAAAGTCTGGTAGTCACTCCATGGAAAAACATCATGCAACTAACGTCTCTTGGTAGCTTGCTTTTTTGAGGATGATCAATAAAAAAAAAAATTTAAAGATTGATAATCAATGAATAATTTACATCTCTCGAGTTTTGTTAGATCAATGACACAAAGAGGAGTAAACTTCCGGCCTTTAGATCAATTGCTGCGGTCTGGACGTGTGACACATAGATAGAAAGATAGATAGATAGATAAATAGATAGATTCTTCTGAACAAATTTAGATATATTTATTAATAGATGAATAAATTGATTGCCAGCTAAAATCACATGTTATGTAAACAGAACAAACTTACATTGATGGTTTTTTAATGGCTTTTTCTATTTTATCTATTCCTCATTAATGTATTGGGAATATATAGTGACAATATTTGTATGAATTCAATCTCAGCAGCAATATTTGATACGATGCGAGCTAAGCATTAGAACCCGCAAAGATAAATGACCTAACAGAATTTGAGCAACGTTGGGGTTACTGACATGTAGTTAGCCGTCGTTCCTCATTGGATGCTTTGGGAAAATGCCCAACATGCGACATGTCAACATAGAGAATTCACTGCTTCAATATGCATGAACCGCTACGTGATGAGGTCAAATTAGTGACCTTAGGTCAGCGACATTTGATTTGGGAGGAATGTGACTTGTGTTTATTGATGGCAGTCTGTAGGGCCGGCCCGTCAATTAGGTGAACCTAGGCGGTCGCTTAGGGTGCAAAGAGCATATGGCCGCACTCCAAAAGGAAAATAATAATCGTTAGAATACAACTGGGGAGAAAATTTCAAGTACCCCCTAAGGCAAGTAAAACCGTTTTGCCGGCATTAGCTGCGAAGATAATAGTTATAGCAGCAGCGATTTCGAATACTATATAATAACTATCACCACTTCGTTACAAGTTTTTCTAGGTTGTTGTAATCAAAAGCAGAGATAAATGAAATGAATATAATAGATATATGGTGAAATAATTTGGGTAATCAAAAGTATATCTAGCGAGAGCGTATTGATGAAAAATGAAAATAACTGGCATCCCCGTATATATATATATATATATATATATATATATATATATATATATATATATATATGTTTATGTTGCAACCACCTCAAATACACTAATACATTCACAAGCACTACCATAAAAGAGAGTTACCACATATATCACAATAGCAACTGCCGAAGTAAGAACATTATATAGCTTCTAGAGTGAAATAGATGTAAGTTACAGTATATAGGCAAGTCCGAGTTGCAATTTAATAATAGACTCAACAATTACAGACATAGGATTAGGTCACAAAACAATCGTAGCCCACTTCCCGTAGAACTACACTTTCGCACACCTGACCACAATTTTGCCACGGACGCCAGCTTTACCATCATTGAAAAAATAGAAAATTACTCCAATCGACATAACTAAAGTTCTAGAGAAACATGAAGATAAGTGGATCAGCAAACTCAAAATCCTATATCCCAATGGATTAAACACTAAACTGAACAACCCTCATCACGCAGAACCCTAATACACAAAACTCCTACCAATAATATCCTCACACCCACATCTAAGATACATTCAATAATGGAAGCTTCAAAGTAACCCAGACCCATAGGAAAAATTCACCTTAGCCATTTATAACCCCTGTCCAAATCATAGCCAACCCATTTTTTATAACTTATAAGGTTGAAACCTATGTAGCTCCTTGACCTCACCATCCCTCCATTCCCACTATCCCTAACATACCAAAAAATCTAGGTCCACATCACTTCCCCCTACACTAACACACTCTGCCCTCCCTAAGACCAACTGCTGCTGCTTAACCAAAGACCTGATACCTAACTGGACATTCTCCCACTCAGCAGGAGGCCTCCAGCAGCCCTTACAACACAATTTACCCACAATGCATAGCTCCTGATAGTGGACTCTGGTTCCACATGGGAACTTTTAACACGTACTCACACATCACACACCACTGATGATGGGAAGAATCCCGAAACATGTCTGGACAATTTACATCTAAGAATTAATAAACCTTACCTCTAAACACTTCACTCCCGAGTCCGTCTAACTCTTTACTATACACATTATATATATATATATATATATATATATATATATATATATATATATATATATATATATATATATATATATATATGGACATGAACTACAGACCAATCTGGTATAAACTCACATTGCCTATTGAGCCCTAAAGACCTTTTCCCGAGTCCCCTTCATATCTGATAGAAAGAAAAAAAACGACATTCAATCTATTCATTGAAAGGGGTGCAAAATTATAGATTATACTGTGGTTAAATCATGGCATATATATATATATATATATATATATATATATATATATATATATATATATATATATATATATATTATGAACTGTAAAGAGTGAAAGGGTTTTAAAGTAAGGTTTATTCATCCGTGGGTGTTTTTTTTTTCTTTTCTTTTTTTGTTAATGGTCCAGGCATGTTTTGGAATGTATACTTATCTTCAGTGGTGTCTGCTGTGTGAGTATGTGCTTTTAGGGGTTAAAAATTTGATGTTGAACCTTATTCCACCACCAGGAGCTTTCCTTTGTGAGTAAAATAAAAAGTATATATATATATATATATATATATATATATATATATATATATATATATATATATATATATATATATATAATATATATATATATGTGTGTGTGTGTGTGTATGTATGTGTGTATGTGTGTGTATGTGTGTGTTTGCCAGAAAACATGACTAAAATGAACCAAGCAACAGAGTTTAAACCGGTCTATTGTGGGTGGTGATGATTAATGAAATAGAGTAAACTTTTTGAAAGATAATAATGACATTAAGAGGGCATCAAAGAGTGAAGTATTTAGATAAAACTTGAGAATAATAATTTATTATAAGATGGACTTAACCTTCCATTGAATCTTTTGTATCAATGAAAGGTATATCAACTAAGAGTAACTTGATTAAAACAACAATAATAACATGGAAAAAAAGACAATAATGAATAATGATAATAATAAAGATCATGTCGGCCTAAAACAATCACACAAATGTGAGAAGTTTATATGCTTAACACTGCAAGCATTATCAATAAGGACGTGTTTGGAACTATCGACGGACAATATCAAAAAGTATATGTTCAGATTTCAAGGTCTCTGGCTCCATCATAGTGATGTGTACACATGATACGCGTATTCATGAATAGCTATCAAGCTATAAAGCCAACTAGCCAGCTAGCCACTCATCTAGCTACACCAACTTAAAAACTGAAGGGACCTATGTTTTGGTAACATTGGCAGTTTCTAATTCAGGCTTCTTACTATATCTGATAGATGTTTCGTGTTTATTAATACAAACTGGCACGATGTAAGCACTCAACTGTATATATTTATAAAATCAAAGAACAGAGAGAGTATTATCATTTTCACCAATATTATCAATAAATATGCGATTAACTATCTTGGAAGTGTTGCATAATCAGGCCCCACAATTTTAGGAGCCCTGCAGTAAACGCTTGCAAGCTATCAATTCAGATATATGTACAGATTGAACAATTTTACTCTAATGTGTATCGAGCGTGGATTTCTAGTGCTGTGAACAAATTTGCTTGTATAACATCCAGAAAATATTTCTTTTTATATTGCAGTTTCATAACTTTGGATATTTTAAGTTTATACCTACATGAAAGAAAACTGTGATATTTGTCGAATTATATCAGTGGATGCGCCATGGAAACTTTTCTTTACCATGCAAATAAGGAAACGTGTGTAAATCTGCTAATGTTATATTTTGGTTCGTGACATGTATTCTGAAATGACCCTTGTGTGAAAAAGCAAGTGTGGGGATAATTCACAAAAGAGCTGATAATTCTCCTTTGAGGATGGGAAGTGTGTCTAAAGGGAACAAAAAAACAAAATAGCTCCTGTTCATCGATTGGAAGATATCAGAAGGAAGAGACGCCAGCATTAGAGAAGATCTTGTACAGCAATAAGATCCTGCAATTAAAAAGTGATTTACGTAGAGGATAAATTAGAAAAACAAGCAAATCTTTTTTCATTATTTTGCTTGAAAACTGCTGCAGCATTTTGAACTTTTTGAATCCGAGATGAGGTTTAAAAATACGATTATTAAAGAACAACAGAAAAACCAAGACGAAAATTATTATTATCATTATTACTAGTAGTAGTAGTAGTAATAGTAGTAGTAGTAGTAGTAGTAGTAGTAGTCATCATCATCATCAGTCTTTTAGCGTCCGTCGTTGGACATAGACCTTCCCCAGGATTTGCCACACTTCTCTATCATGGGCGTCACGGAGCCAGTACTTCCTGAACTTGTCTAGTTCATCTCTCCATCTAATATTTTGCCGGCCTCGGTTGCGCATATGGTCTCGGGGAATCCATGTTGTGAGTCGTGATGTCCATCGATTGTCAGCCATTCTTGCAACATGGCCAGCCCACCGCCATTTGAGATTTTTTATGTATTCTATGATGTCTCTAACTCTTGTCTTTTCCCGGATGTGTTGTGCTGTTTTGTGGTCTCTCCATGTGAGGCCCAGCATTATTCTTTCATGTGCACGTTGCATGGTTCTCAGCTTACGGGTCTGTTTCTTGGTTAAGTTCCATGTTTCAGCTCCATAAGTGACTATTTGGAGGATGCATTGGTTATACACCCTTCTCTTCAGGATTAATGGGATCTTATTATTTTTGAAGGTTGAGCTAGCTCTGCCAAAGGCTTGCCATCCTAATGTGATTCTTCGCTTGATTTCTTCTTCTTCTGAGGGTCTCATGGAGATTCGTTGCCCTTGGTAGATGTAGTGGTCTACTTTCTCGAGTTCTGTGTCCTCGATTTCGATTTTAGTGTTCTTATCTCCAATGTGGTTGTTGCACATGATCTTCGTCTTGCTGAAGTTCATGTGTAGGCCGACTTTCTTGCTCTCCTCATTTAGTTCATCTATCATTAGTTGGAGGTCGTGTAGGTTCTCTGCGAAAAGGGCTATGTCGTCTGCGAATCTGAGGTTGCTCAGATACTCGCCGTCTATTTTAATTCCTTTACTCTCCAGTCTAGCCTTCTGAAGATCATCTCAAGGCAGGCTGTGAAGAGTTTAGGTGAGCTGGTATCACCTTGTCTTACTCCTTTCTGGAGCTGGAAGGGGTCCGAGTCTTTATGTAGCCTGATAAATGAGCTGCCGTGATTGTATATATGTTTCAACACTTCAACATATACTGGATCTACACCTTGGCGACTGATGGCCTCCATGACCTTAGGGATTTCTACTGAGTCGAACGCCTTTTTGAAGTCAATAAATGCTACGGCAAGTGGTAGTCTATACTCTGCTGCTTTTTCTTTCAGTTGATTTATCGAGTGCAGGTGGTCCATGGTCGAGTAGCTTCTTCTAAAGCCAGCCTGTTCACGTGGCTGGTTTTCATCGAGTGTTTTTGTGATTCGGTTGGTGATGATCTTTGTGAAAAGTTTATATACACAGTTCTTCTTCTGTCTTCTCTTCGTTTCTTCTTGATTAATTTGTTTAGTTCAGCCTCTTCAATTTTCTCCCTCGTTGTTGTCGGTGGCTTGAGGTTTCTGCGTTTTTCCATGAGATTTTTAGTCTCATCCGAGATTTTGCTAATGGGTTGTTTGCCCATTGGCTTGAATGTAGAGGCTACTTCAATTATTGACGTTGTCATTTTGCTGCTTAGTTCGTTGATCTTGGTGCTGTCTTGTTCAGTAAGAATTCTGAATCTGTTCTTCAATTCGAGCTTGAAAGATTGAACGTGCTCTTTTGGTATGTTTAGAGGCTGCGGTTTTGTATGGAACATTTTCCTGCGTTCTTTATTGGTGTTTATTTGTACTTTACATCGTACCATTCTGTGGTCGCTGCCTACATTGACTTGATTTAGGACTTGGATGTCCTTGAAGATATCGTTTTTGTCCGTTAGGATGTAGTCTATTTCGTTTCTTGTTTCGTGATTGGGGCTCCTCCTAGTCCATTTCCTACTGGGTCCCTTCTTGAAGAAGGTGTTCATGATTTTGAATCCATTAGCCGTCGCAAAGTTTACAAGATCTTCTCCTCTCTCGTTGCGTATTTTGTATCCAAATTTGCCGACGCAATTTTCATTTCCTTGTCCTACTTGTGCGTTGAAGTCTCCCATGATAACATTGAAGTGTTTTCTGGTGCCTTGGAGTAGGGAGTTCAAGTCATCATAGAAGTTGTCTATTTCTTGTTGGGTTGATTGCGAAGTGGGAGCGTAGACTTGGATTATATTGAGTTTGTATCGTTTTGAAAGTTGTATGGTGACGCTAGCTACCCGGTCAGAGACGGCTTTGAAGCCAGTTACATTGTCTTTCAGGTTCTTATTGATGAGAAAGCCAACTCCACTTTGTTTTACTTTCTCTTTACCGTAGCTGTAAAGAAGATGCTTGCTTCTCAGTTCGATTAGTTCTTCTCCGGGTCTTCTTACCTCACTAATGCCTATGATGTCCCATTTGACATTTCTGATTTCACTTTCTAGATCAGTTAGGTGCATGTCAGTTGACAGTGTTCTGACGTTGTATGTGCCTATGTATAAATTTGTCTTCTTGTTGACAGTCTTAGAGTTCTGTTGAAATGGTCGTTGTTTGAGCGGTGACTCAGTAGGGACAGAGGGTCCCTTGGTGAAGGATTTGGGTAGTCGCTTTCGGAGCACATCACCCCTACCCAAAGTAAGTGATGTGGCTGAGTCTTTTGGGGCCGATGACCCAGCAGGAACTGACGTACTCTTGGTGTAGTTTTTGGGCTAAATATCTGCATACAGTCGTGTGCAAATGACTGGGACACAAAAATACCGTTACCCAAATGCTCAGGTACAATGATGACCGGTATGGAAATATCCAGATACGCCTATTACCGGTGCACAAATGTCCGGTAGGTTGTTGCACAGTATGCAATCCCACTTCCCAGATAATGGAATATCTGGAGATTCTAAAATGTTCTTTAAACAAGTTGAGAACTTCATGCAAATAGCAAATGGAAGTTGAAAGAAAGAACGTAGCTAGGATCAAAATAATAACAGGAATCTCCCGAGAGGACTCCCTCCCTCAACGACAATTCTTCAGATCACAGAACCATATATTGCGAAAATGCAATGTAGGGTACGGATCCACAAAGTTGCATGAAAAGTTGAATCCCCATGATTTCCAAATTATTGTTTGAATGCAAAAATGACTGTAGACACTAATACAGGGAGTCGGGACCTTTGATCATGACACTGAATTGAGTTTGGCATCGAAAAACGAAATGTGCTGGTGATGCAAGAAAGGAAATAAAACAAAACTAGAGAAAAACGAATCACCCAACCAGAAAATAATCGGATTGCTCAACAAAAAAAAAAAAAAAGAACACACATGTACGACCCCTAAAAGAAAACTTAATCACGCAGTGAAAAAGAGGGGAACAATTGAGAAATCATATCAAACGATACCAAGAAAAATCAAGACCTATAAAAGGGATAAAAGCCCTAGAATATTCCATTGTGATATACAATATATCATTAAAATCATACCAAACATGAGAATATCTTGAGAAATGTGCCTTAATGGCTACTAAGGATATACAACTCAGCGGTCAGATACGACGAGGTCGGGGTTTTTTCTTTAATGAAATCATTGTTGATCGCTCGAAGCGTTTTCATTAATAATTAGGAGAATTTGAACGGAACGATAGCAAGTAGAAATTGCCTCCGATGATAGAGTAATTACAAACCAAGTTCAAGGAAAGTCGGGAGAAGAACTGAAAAAAAAAAGTATAACAATCTAAACAACTAATTGGCTTCAAATTTATTTGGCGAAAACCACGGAAATACCTCGCGGTAAGAGAAAAATCAATCACTCCATCGCTGAACAAACTAAATCGATAATTCAATCATTTGACCGCGTTTGTGTGCAAATTGTATATCTTATAGAACTGGGACAGTGTCCGTTTCAATGAAGAGTGTTTGGAAGGGAAGGGTGTTGGTGTATGGAGCAGTCTACCATAATAGCGATGTGAAATGATTTCCTGTTCATCATACGAAACTATTGCTTTGATGAATTTTAGTTAGTTATTTTCAGTGACCAAAGAGCATCCTGAGAACGACAGAGGTCACACGGCCAAAACAATGCAAAATACATTAACAGTATTCCCTAATATTTATTTATTTGTTAATTTTTTTAAAACATTTTTTTTAATGACGTATTGCCGTTCTTTACGAACTTTTGGCGGGTATTTTCTTTGTTCAGATGATTCGAAACAATTAATTCAAGAAAATAATCATCAAAAATTGATGATGGTAAAAATTCAAGTTATAATTGAATGCCAGCACCCTCAACCGAAAAATGTTGATTTGACTCAGTGCACATATGTTCGAACATTGATAAAGTAAAAGTTTTAAATAAGATATGCAATTAATGTCCAACTAATTTCCGTTTAATAGGACAGGGAATTTGATTTTTTTTTCATTTGCTAATGCTTGCTTTGTATGACAAGGTCACTAATCAGTGTGGAAGGAAGTAAAAACAATATTTTTATGAGACGTGGACAATTTCAATTATTAATTTCAGCAATTATTTTTTACAAGACGAAATTCCCTCGTCTGTCTCTTTCTTAATCATATTTTGCATAGAATAATAGTGAAAAGGGCGTGATATTAAAAGAAAAACAAAATAACCATAAGTATAGCGACGCATCTATCGTCCTTACGTCCATATCTATCGATCGATGTGGTTGCCTCAATAACTTGCAACCTACAATTAGAGACGACATTTTAAAAGTAGAGTACACACAATGGAACCAGAAGTCTAAGGTAGATTCCTAATCAATCTAAGTGGAAATACTCTGAAGATTCGCGAATCTTTCATCACTCGAGAAAAAGAGGAGGGAAATTAGAAGGTCACAGGTTAGAGGACAACGACATTCAAAGAGAAAGAATGGTGGGATAGCCATCTAAGATAGATTTACTCAATAAATACATTTTACCGACATCAAAAAGACTTTAAACGAAGCAGTAGTATTACTCGTTGTGGAGGAGGAAGATGAACAAGAGAAAATTAAAGATGGTTCATCCAAGTGTCATATCAATCCAAAATGATAACTTTTCATGTATTTGCGATCGACAGATAGGCTGATCAACCAACTGACGGACAAGAAACACGTGGACACATCGAAAAAGCAATCTTATTTTCATGAACTGTATCTAATCCAACCGAGGAGAATAATCAAGATAATTCGAGGCTCTAATAACATCATAATTAAAACTCGTAATCAAATTTCGTCAAACTAAAGACCAATCTTGATTCACCTCCGAGACGGTGGATGTACCCAGAGGGGGATAATTTGCAAATAAATTGTTTGCCGTAATTAACAATAATCATGAAGTCAATGTAAATGTGAATTTTTTCACAAACTCAGTACTACACTGGACCATTTTGATTTAACTAGTTGAAAATCACGCTACTTTCTCAAAAATGAGAAGAAACAGGTCTGGTTAGTGATTCAGTGGAAACATCTCTTGACGAATGATTTTTTTTAGCTTCCTGCATGTTTTTGTACATCCTATTAAATCGACAATTTTTTTTTTTTTTGCTAAAGTTGATCTGAGATTGATGTGTGTAGGTAACTAGGAACCTGGTGATTAGGGACATGCTTTTGATTCTGTTCTGTGATGTGTAGTTCCCAACACGCACGAATATTCATATACTCCAGTATTTTATAAATAATAAAGATTTCTGTTCTTGGTGGTCAATTAAAAGATTATAAAAAACATGAATACCAATGGGTATGCTACTTCAGTAGCCTATCATTGAGCCCTGTTGAAAATAGGCACACATTCTGTCAGACACAAATAATACCAATGTTGCATAAATATACATTGTTAACACATTTTTGGGTTTGGTGGAAGGACAAACGAGGTATTTTCTTTTCAGATATGATGGAGACCCCTTACTTCATTGGCGCAGATTGTACACGCGATATATACTCACATAGCCAGACAGACTATCTTGAATACTGAAGAAACCCTTGTTTACTGTTTTAGTGACGGTTTTGCTTAACGGTTTCTTACTAAAAGGCATAGAGTATTTGAGGAAAGGAATCTCCGTCGTCTTTTTTCACAACATATTCGTTGTACATGACAAGGTATTAGTCATATGTAGACATACTCTCTTGCTTCTTTTTACAGAGATCAACATCGAAAACACAGATCTAAAAGAAAAACCTGCATCTAACTGGGATTGCGAATCTCCTTTTAACCCTCATAAGGAGAAGAAAATAAGCGAAAAATAAGTCTAGGTCGGTGAGCTTTCCGTAGAGCCAGCTCAACATTCGAGACAAAAAAAATCTCATTCGTTTTGAAAATAATGCGTTCCTACAATAGTTATCATTGGAATAAAAGCAATGAACGTTACCCAATGATTTGCTCTTAATCTAATCAAGCATGACGTCAAATAGAGAGGAAACAAGAAGTCCAATATATTAGGAAAAATAAAAGGACGGAGATGTCGAAAAATCGAAAAATCTAGCATGTCCTGGGGAAGGTCTATGTCCAAAGACGGACATTCAAAAAGCTGAGGATAAATACTCTTTCTTAAGCCGTGCTTGTAGTTAAACTATTCAGTATTCTTTCAGTGGAACAAAGTTAAAATAGATTGCTATTCAACGCTGTGATTTGAAACATATATTTACTATTTCAATCTTTTATGTATTCTTATGGATATTATTTTTCTGAAAAATTGGAATTCACTTGATTATCGTTTCCTCTGTAATTTGCCTAACAGTTGTATTTTGGCTTCGAGTTTTTGCCCTGAGAAAAACGTGTTTTTCTTCCATTTGAAGGTTAGATTCCTCAAAAGATTCTGGTATTCTAACATGAGAAGTGAGAGAATAATAAATTCATGTTTATGGTCTCTTATGTCAGATGGAAAATGACGGTGCTGTACAACATAATAGCATCACTGTAAATAGGACCCTATTTTATGAAACCTTCCAAATTTTCTCTCCGAGACGTAATGAATTCAAAACAGGTGAAATTGATCAAAAAAAGTAAAAAATCTCACCACCGGATTTCAGAATCGAACTACTAATTGCAAGTTCTATGTTTCTTATCACCAGTGTACAGTTGCTAGCATTGATTTCTTCGGTGATAAAACTAGTGTTTTATATGTGAGTACACACGCAGACTCTATATGAATCGATGGTTCAATTTTTGTAAAATTTGACCTTGAAATGTGTGTTGTAAGTGAATTGTATTCAGCTGATTTCGAATATGTTTGGTCCTTCAGCAGTTGGGCCAGCCCTCGTTCTTTATTAAACCCAGGCATGCAAGCGATAAAAAGAAATTGACGCTCCAGGCAACATATGACGAATGGATATTAGGGCTGCAGTTTAGCATTATAACTACATTACAAGCATTACACCATTTTATAATACTTTTTAATATCCACTTTTTCAAATCTGCTAAAAATAAAGTTTGAGGGTTAATGGATTAAAAAGCCGATAAAATCGAAAAAAATGTAAATTTGGTACTCTACATAATGAAGACAGCATTTATTGGATTATCATTGATAGAAAAGACATCAAGTTTGTATAATTTGAGGTCCAGTTTAGAATTAAAATTATATTCAAAAAATAAAACTCTAAAACTTGTAGAAGATGATTCGATCGAAACTGGCTAATTTCTGTGAGGACAAATGATTTGAAAATTTGTGAAAT
>OY735220.1:53739369-53816869 GCA_963457665.1 Thysanoteuthis rhombus
GGAAAGATACACCAAATCAGCATATCACTCAAAAGGACATCGAGAACAAATTTCAGAAACGATGATCATAAGAATGCTGTATTGGTAATTAAGGAATTTTTTTTTTTTTTGAAGGAGACAAATTTCATAAGTGTGTAAGTGCAGTGTTAAATTGATTTTTTTTCAAGTTCATTTGGGACAAACATGCACTCATGTGTGCGTGTGTGTGTGTGATCCTACTGATTATATTCATATATATATATATATATATATATATATATATATATATATATATATATATATATATATATATAGTAGGATTCAGATTTGCTGTACAAACAAGTTCATGCTTCTGTCCTTTGTGGGGATTCTTCAAGCGAATGATCATATGTGTTTTGGGATTTCTGTTTAGGAAATTTGGTGATAATTTCATTGGTGATTTCAAACATAATAAAATCATTATTAAGATTATTAGAAATAGCATTAATGGAGAGAGCTCAGATACGAAAAAAATTAACTATACTGTAATTGCCCCAATAAAAATATTTGCACCCTACAAAACATGCGTCTTAGATCAAATATGATATACCAAGCAGAGTCATCAACCCCAGAAAAACCCTTAGATATAAAATGGTACATCGGAATATCTAAAACGTCATTTAAACTTAGATTAACCAACTATATATCATCTCTCCCGAACAAAAATATATGAAAACAATACATTCTCATCAGCATATTATTGGAAAATGTACCAAATGAACTGCAGACCAACGGTAAAATTTTAATGACAAATCAATCGATGCCAAAATATAGAAAATCCTCTTAATCTGTGTCCAAACGAGAGATTTTCGATACAAATTTTTTACTATAATAACAAAAAAACCTAAAGTATATTGAGTGAATAGGAAGAATGGAATAACACTGAAATACTTGCATCGCTCGAAATTCTTCCTAACAAAGATGATATAGCAATCCATACATGAGTTAATTAAAGGCAATACAGACAGTTTACTCACATATCCATCATCCCCCAAACAACTTCTGATCAACATCATCTTCTCTCTCACATGTCTATGTCAATGAAGAATTACATAACCAACTACGTTCATGAAGGATACCTGCACAGGCAATAAATGTAATGCCTAATATCAAAACATCCCTTAGAACACAATTCAGCATCCACTTATAGAGAAATCCCATTCCTAAATCACACCCTTTGACATGTAAGTTACAACGACCAAGAGAACACACAGTCAAAAAAAAAACAATGAAAAATCTTCCCTCTCATAGCGGCAACAACGAGTCTCTGACGAGATTCCCCCAACAAAAATCTAAAAACGCACATAATCATTCGCCTGGATAGAGCAAATCTATTTCTTATTATAGCTCTACCCAAAACAACTCAACTCTCAGAATATAAAGTTGGATGTATCGAGCACTCTGTGAAATAAATCCATCATATATCATACATTCCTTTATATCACATAATATCATGCTATGTGCTATATTGCACACCTGATTTGTATAATATATATATATATATATATATATATATATATATATATATATATATATATATATATATATATATATATATATATGTATGTATATGTGTGTGTGTGTGTGTGTTTGTGTTTGTGTTTGTGTAAGTGTGTGTGCAAAGCGGTAAACAAACAATTACCATCAATTTATATTGTAAAGAAAAATTGAGTGTCCCTTTCCCAGAAACATTGGACCATTGGACTGAATCGTCACAAGTTGGGATGGATGGGGTCAAGTGAGACTGTGTGTGTGTGAGAGAGAGAGAGAGAGAGAGACGGGAGGAGAGAGGAAAGTTGTTCACTGCCTCTGTAAAGGTAATTACAAACAGAGGGTCGACTTTTTTTCTTTTTTCGTTTTCCATGCAAGGTCAAAGATCTGCGTCGGATGCACTTTCTAAAGTAGTATCCAATAATTTCAGCAAAAATGAATTGATCATCCCCTCACAAATACAAAATTGAATCAATTCAGACTAAAGATATAAAAATACAAAAATCATTGAAACCATATTGAACAATAACGCGTAGTGTACAGAGTCAGGAATATTTGCTGCAAAGTTCCCTAATTTTAAGATATATAAGCAAATGGAAATAAGCTTTTGCATATATATCAGTTGTATTCTGCAGTCATTGTGTATATTTGTTCACACACAGACTTTTGTAGAAGGTCTAATACTGTACACACACACACACACACACACACACAGATACATATATATATACATTCTCTCTCTATATATGTATATGTATATGTGTGTGTGCATGCGTATATTGGCATATATATATATATATATATATATATATATATGTACATCACTAGCATGACCTTCTCTCACACAGCAGCTTTTATAGAATACTTCACCACAAAGCAAAGCTCTTGATAGTGGACTCTGATTCCACATGGAAACTTTAAACCCTAAAAACACATACTCACACAGCACGCAGCACTGAAGATGGGAATAAATCCTGAAACATGACTGCACCATTACCATCTACAGATAAATTAATCTTACTTCAAAACACCATACTCCCGAGTATGTCTCACTGTTTCACTTGGTTAAGAAAAATTAAATGTATTCTGGTATAAAAACCTTGTATTTATAGTACAATTTGATAACATCCCAAATAAAACAATGAACTAAATGCGCTATGACACCGACCTAAAGATAATAAGATAGAGTTTTATACTAAAATCATATCTCAAGGTGAGGGATGTCTGATCAACACTGCTAGGATTCTATGATTATTAAACAGTTGTAATTTATTTCCCTGAAACTGTTACAAGTTAAAGAACTGATGATCCCACAAAAAATCACACATAGTACCAAAACATGAAAACAACTTTAAAATTATAAGAATTACATTAACGGATATTGGTATATTGTATCGGTATATCGAATTGCATACAATTTAGAAAAGGGGATTTACATACATTTGGTGTTTCCTCTCTCTTTATCCCCCTTCTCAGTCTCTCTCTCTCTCTTATATATATATATATATATATATATATATATATATATATATATATATACTTCATCAGGTTACACAAAGACTCCAGAGCCTTTCAGCTCAAAAAAAAGAGTAAGGCAAGGAGATACCAGTTCAGTCAAACTCTTCACTGCCTGCTTCCAGATGATCTTTTTAAACTTGGACTGGGAGAATGCAGCTATCAGAATAGACGACGTATATCTGAGTAACCTCAGATTTGCAGACAACATTGTTTTTGTTTTTTCGCCGGGAACCTACACGACCTGTGACTAATGCTGGATAAACAAAGAGAGCAAAAAAGTTAGACTACCCATGACCTTCAGTAAAATAAAAGTCATGTGCAACAATCACTTTGAGAATAAAGAAATAACTAACCACCTAAGACACCGCATTTCTATGAAACAAAAAGAAGATATCAAATGAAGAATCACTCTACGATGGCAAGCCCTCGATTGATAAAGCTCAACCTTAAAAAAAATCGATCCCAATAATCCTAAAAAGAAGATTATACAATCAATGCATCCTCCCAAAAATCACCTATGGAACTGAAACAAGGAAGCTATCCAAGACAACACCGCTTACTGAGAAGCATGCAATACACTCATGAGACAATTAAGCTCAACTTCACATGGAGCGGTCACACCGTAGCACAGTATATCAGGAAGAAAACGGGAGTCTTAGACATCATTGAATCTATTAGAAAACTTATATGGCCGGTATTTTGCAAGAATGGCAGACAACCGATATCACTACTCAAAACATGGATTCCCAGAGATCACATCCACAACAAAGGTCGGCAGAATACAAGATTGAAAGACGAACTAGGCGAATTCGAGAAGTATTGGCTCCGTGACACCCACGGTAGAGAAATGTGGCAAATCCTAGGGAAGGTCTATGTCCAACGACGGACGATAAAAGATTGATGAAGATGATGATTCGATTTGCTACTGTCTGACGGATTTTTTCGGTGTCTATATATCTTTCAAAGTAAGTAAACACCAACAGACTGTGTGGATTTAACTTCTGCTCATTTTTATTTTCTCTGAAACCTTTGAAGACACACATGAATAGCTAAATTTTTAATATGTTGTAGCCTAAACGTAGAACTTGAAATGAACTGTACGTTGAATGTGAACTAATGTGTAATTTCATTTGTTCATTTCATTATTTATAAGCTCCTTGATAATCATCTGATATCTGTATGCTATACCTTTTTGAAAAGCACGACGTTTGAGATACAGGATATTAAATTTTTATGGGTTTAGAACAGAGAAAACGCTTCAAGGCTGAATTCATAGGATAAAAGTTGGCACTTACCAGTAATCTATGTTTCGACTACAGTGGATTATAAGTTTAACGTTCTCGTTTGGTACCCTCCATTCTTCCTCTTTCACTCATTCACCCACTCATTCAATCGGTCTTTGTATCTGTGTATCTATCTCTCTCTCATTTTTTATTTCGCCCCCGACTCTCTCTCTCTCTCTCTCTCTCTACACACACACGTGCATATATATATATATATATATATATATATATATATATATATATATATATATAATTATAAGCAATATTAAATCATAATACATCAACAACATTATCATTGACTTCAGTTTGTTTGTTTTTTAAACAATTTATTTCGCAGTGCTCATAAATCGAGTACCAGCTACCTATGCATAGCTGTTTATCAGAATAAGGCCTTACAATCAATAGAAAAAATATGGTTAAGGAAGAAAATTGGGTTTTTGTAGCACGTATTACACAGATTTCAATTATGGACTGTTTTTAAAAAATTGTAACATTTCAGTAAAAACCACGGAGACCCAAGACACACACACACACACACACACGCACACACACACACACACACATATATATATATATAAATATGTATATATATGTAAATGTATACATATATGAAAAGAGAGAGAGGAAGAGAAAAAAGATGGATAGATATACGGATATATTGGTGCATACATATGTATGCTGACCTATATTTCTTTCAATTAGCTTACTTTCATACAGCAGATGAAGGAATTATAATGAAATCTATGAATAGAGTCAGTCTTACATTCCATTCACTTGATTTCTCATTGATTATCTATCCAACAGACATCTTTTCTTTGTCTGTCATAAACAGATAATATTTATTAAAAAAGCAGTTTGAGCAAACTCACTGATGCGACCAACATATTTTAAATAAATACTTCGATTATTGACGAGCAGGTGTCCTACGTTGGAGCGATAAGATGTTCGCCAAATTGAAATGAAAAACTGAAACAGTTGAGAAAGATGAATGTAACATTATTATTGCAAAGTTAGATGTTGTTTGGCAAAATAAACACAGAAGACGCACAAACACACACACACACACACACACACACACACACACACACACACACACACACACACACACACACACATGCGTATGTATATCAATTGAGTTTAGTTTTGTAAAATACATGTGTGCATACACAGGAAGACGCACACGCACATATGAGATCTTTCGTTTGGTCTTACATCGACTGATGTCCCATGGATACCGATCGTTTTGCACACACACACACACACATACACACACACACACACACACACATATATATATATATATATATATATATATATATATATATATATATTATCATCATCATCATCATCATTACCAGTTGTTAAATGTCTGTCTTTGGACATAGATGTTCCCCAGTAATTGCTACACCCCTTTACCGTGGGTGTTACGGAGCCAATACTTCCCATATTTATCTAGCTTGTCTTACAATCTTATATTCTGCCGACCTTTGTTGCTAATGTGATCCCTGGGAATCCATGTTTTGAGTCGTTATATTCATCAGTTGTCTGCCATTCTTGCAAAATGACCAGCCTATCACCATTTGAGTTTTTCAATAGATTCTATGATGTCTCAGACTCCTGTTTTCGCCCCGATATACTGTGCTGTCTTGTGATTTATCCACGTGAGGTCGAGTCTGATTTTTTAATGTGGAGTCTGCAGGTCTGTCTCTTGGTTCCATGCTTCAGCTCCATAGCTGACTATTGGGAGGTTGTATTGAGTGTATACTCTTCTTTTTAAGACTAACAGGATCTTCTTATCTTTGAAGGTTGAGCTTGCTCTACCGAAGGCTTGCCATCGTAGAGTGATTCTTCGCTTGAGGTTACAACTTTACAGTTGAGGAAATATGATTCCCACCCCCATTCTTTAGCCACTCGGTTTGTATTCTGTTTCATGTGTTGTCGTTTCTTCTGGCTATATGTTTTGCCCATCACATATTTTCCTGATGTTGCCTTTTCCACCACCCTCTTTTCTATTTTTTTTCATTTTTTGTGGTTCGCGAAGAATCCAGGGTTTCACAATTGTACATTATCACTGGTATTATTGGTTCCATGATATGATTGTGGACTTCACTTTAGTATATCAATAGATTGTTCTTCTGTGTGTGTCTATTTATACCAAACTTTTTCGTTATGCTCCGTCTTGCTTCATGCCTGTGATCTTTCCCTTAGCTTTATCACATGACCGAGGTAATTGAATTCCTTAACTTCTTTCAGGTCTGCACTTTATATCCTAATGGCCTTCATGGGACTCAATCATTAGACATTAGTTTTGTCTTTCTTTTGTTCATCTTCAACCGTCTCTTTATATCACTCTACATGTTTTAGACCCCCCTGAGTCTCTGGTATTGATGCATTATCATTGCAGTACTTCGAATTGTACAAAGATTATCCATCTATGTTTCCTTCCATGTTGTCTGAGTCTTTTTTCCGAAATGTGCTTCCAAAGCTCGCTGTAAAGAGCTATGGTGATATTGTATTCCTTGGCCTTATATATATAATCCCCAAACATACTGGAATATAATTCAAACAGTGGAAAATGATGAATGTTGGCTTATTACTTCCAAGTTGAAAGTATGTATGTGAAATGTTGGAATAATCAGAAATTCTGCAGAGCTTTCGCTTTAAAGCAGTGGAGAGGACAAATTTGGGTTATTACGTTAAGAAAACCATACTTGGTGCTAGAATTATTTGATATATATATATATATATATATATATATATATATATATATATATATATATATATATATATATATATATATATATATATATATGATATTTCAATTGATTTATTTCAACTCGAATGCACGTCAAAAATTGTCGGATCGCCTAAGTTTGTATAAATTCTGCAGGTATATATATTTTGATAAAGATATATTCAATGCATAATCATTCCACAGTGACATCAATTTATGTAATACGACTGATAATGTTTGTCCTTCTGCACTACCACAAACCGCTGTGCAGCTCAACTAAATGTGATATGGATAATTTGCAGACACATAGAAAGAATTTGGATTAATTGCTTTTTCGAAAAAAATTATTTCAAGAGTTTTCAAGGGGAATTCTATTTATTATGCAGCAATGGTACTGAACTGAATCCATACCCTCTGTCCAATGTGCATTTTTAGATTCTATAACACCGTGTGATTTTTCCTCGTCTAATACTACTTTTTGTCCCTGAATAATAAGTTCATGTGTCATGTCTAAAACGTATACAAAATGTCATTTATATATTTCCACTTGGATTTAGTTTTAGTTAAGTACTATTCCAAATTACTTGAAAAATTACTTGAACAACATTTACGATGACTTGAACTTCATAATTAAAGGTACCACAAATACTGCAAAATAATTATGAGAGTCTCCAATGCTTAGAGAAGGTGAAGAAGATTGTGTAATCATGCTGACTTAGAAAATACAATCAGAAAGATTTGAACATTACGTTAACTTTTCAACTGTGAACAGGTTCCAAATTATGAATTCTCTTCAATGAGAAACCCTGCAAAAATTGACCTGAAGGAAGCGAAAACATGAAACCAAAAACGAAATAATCTACATCCTAGAATACAAAGCGACACTGTCAAAGATATCAAAGACCTAAAATAAGGCAATGTTGAAAGTGACAACACAATTATAAGATGTACGTTTTAAATCAACAATGGAAAAAAACACTGAGAAAGGTTCTGCATCAAGCGACCACTCTAGGTACCAAAGTGACTCACCTGAACCTTTCCAGCTAACACCGGTAAATAGATTATAACTTTTCTGAGAACCAGAGGGTCAGATCGATGGCATAACTATCAGTGAGCTCTACAACAGGATAACAACTCCTCTTAATTGAGGAAGTCTCCAATATGTTTGAGCCGAAGAACAAACAACAAAAAAGCATTGATGGTGAATGTAGTCCAACTATATTGAACACAATGTCCTAGAGATGATTAATAATTGTAGAACTATACTTAGATATTATCAGCAGATATTTTGTGATGAAATCTATGATAGGTGCGAAGAGCCATAATTCATTTTATGGTCTAATAAAGAAATTCAAATATGCCAGGCAAAAGTCTCTAAATCATAATTGTGAAACCATTAAAATGCAGACATCATTATGTTACAATTCTCATTTTGCCAACGTTACATTTATTCGGCTTCCCCGGGGTGTAACTTAATACTAGAATTAATTTCCTTACACCTTTCTTCTGGTATCTTTTTAATTACATTGTTATTTACCCAAAGACCAATCAGTGGTAGAACGCTTGCCTCCATTTTGATAGGCTGTGGTTTAATCCAACGCTGATTAATACCGATGACTTCAGAATGGTATTCAATGAATCTATGCTAAGCACACAGCACAATGATTTGGATGGAGGGAACTATATCTAAATCACGCTGGATTCATTGGTTCTCGTTTCATGGCAGTGAAATTGTTGTGAATTAATCTTTTCTCCTCTTCTCACTGGTTATGCCTAGAACTGTTGGGAAAGCGAAAGAAAGACAGCTCTGGTTCCAAACAAGGGGATGGAGACCGATTTAGGTGGTTGTGGGCCAAATTTGACATCTTTCCAACAGGTCCTGGAGCCAGACCAATGCAAGATGTAACACCCTCTGCTTTCCTCTGAACTACATCAGCATGTTCGAGAGAGGGTCGTTTGAAGAATCGGCATCTCCATAAGCTTTTCTCAAGGTATGTGCCCTCTAAGAGGAATTCTGCTATCAGTAAAAATAGGCCATTTACACTGATTCTCGTAAGATCGCTGAAGTGAAGCAACGTAGAGCCTGGTAGGTACTGAAATAGTTGACTGCTAAGGCATAGCAGGCGTTCTTACCAAACAAAAGATCAAAACGCCTTGCAAGCCGGAAGTATGTCTTACAAACAATTACCCAAATGTTCTTTTCCTTACAATGCACTTGATTAGGGTGTAAACGGAACATGACGCTACATAAATGTGATCACCCCAAACTCATCTTATTGGTTATAGAAGTCATACATATCGCCGACAAATTGGCATCACATTAAGAGTGATTTGCGTATGATCCATTGTCATATTCTGTCTTTGTTTTGTTCCTGATAAAAATAAATATCGTTCTATTAAAGGTCAGACAGTTTAATGATGACCTGATATCCACACTTGGCATATATGATCATGGAAAGAATGATATTATAACTTCAGATAAGGCTGTGCAAAAAGCAGTAGTAGATTATTAACTGAGTATTACAAAAGAAAGTGCATAACTTGATTCCCATTTTTATTCTGACTGAAAATATTTTCTGCAATTTTTGTATCGTATGTATATTTCATGAAAAGATTATGACAGTATATATATTTTTTATGAATGCATGTGTTCATTAAAATATAATAAGCCCTTACGGATCTGTAAAACACATTTTTGTTAATATGTAAGACTTATCTATTTTGTTTAGTCATTAAGATAGCCCTCTCGCAATAATTAGGCCGTGAGTTCAAATCATGGTTCGGAAATGTGGGTCTTACGTTTCGGTTTACATCCAAGATTTCGGTTACAATTGTTCTTAATCTTGTTACGATATGGAAATAGAGTCAACTCCTGTTTAATAGATCGTCAGTAAATCCTCATAAAGACAATTTATAGATTATAGTAACAGAAAACTTTTTAATATCAAGGGGGCAATAAACATGCTGAATTCAGTCTAAGTTTCTCTCTGTTACATTCAAGAAGCTACTAGATATGCAATGTTACATGATTTTGGTAGTTGGATTTTCCACTTCAAGAGCGGTATTCACCCTTTACTTGGTAGAACGTTTCGCTGTGAAGAATTGTGCATGTCTCTGTCTAGGATCTCGGACTTGACTTCGTCGTGTAACAATACTGCCTTCCCAAAATCAGTGCTAAAACATGACGTACACAATTACTGATGAAGTTAAATAACAAGAAAATGGCAATGTCAGATTTCTTTGATACGAGGAATAGAATAGAGTATACCTCATTTCACCAAACAAATAATTATAATTTGATTTGTGTATATTCGTAGGAAATGAAACTGGGAGATTGAAGAGGAATTTTAAATAATTTTAAATCTGTATCGCTAGTAGTATTTTGATGGTTTCAAAATTAAGAGATACTGTTTCTTTTCCCAAACATTGAATTTTTAACTGATGAAAGGAGTTGAAATGGGATACGTTCTTTTTGAATAATATAGTATGGAGAGATAGATTCAGTTTTGTTTTAGTTTTCAAATGTTAATGAAACAAGGGAGTTTGAGTCCAGCGCAGCCAAGTCCATTCCTATTGTTTTTGATCGGAGAAGTGATGTACACCATCAGAGATGTGCATCGACATAGATACCTGACAATCACCATGTCTCAGTGGTGGAGTGCTCGCCTCCAAGTATGTAGGACAAACGTTTAATCCATTGCCAGTTTTTGAATGGTAAGCAATACCAATACCCAATCGAAGAAGCCTGGACAGGAATAGACTTCGTCAGTTATCTCACAAGAGACATATCCGTTATGGGTAACCAAACTACTCAGTACTTTGGACAGAAATCCTTGGTTACAGAACAAATGGAAAAGACGATTGGATCTTTTGGTGGAGTTTTATGGCTGGATATTATTTTTTAAGGAATGTATATACTCCTGCCGAAGTGTACCGACATTCAAAAAACTTCAATTTTCCAATTTGTATTTTTTATAGAGAAGCTAACTTCGATCCCGTCTAGGATTGTGAAGCCATTATGAATGAGCACGTCTTGGCTTTCAACTTGATGCATTATCCGTTGCTCAACTGGGATAAAGAAAGGGGAAGCTGGCAGAAGAGAGAAATGTTTATTCATTGGGTTTGCGTAGATTTGTTCCTGTTTGTATATTTATGGACATAATGCGTTCTTCTCTGATCAGCGAAGACACGGGATGAACGTTTCTGTCCAACTCGTTTATGTTCAATGTCAGAAGTTGATATAATGTAGAATATGGGGGGAACAAAAATTTTTAATTAATCAAAATTATTTGTGGAAAGTGCAATTTTATAAGGAACGTTCGAGACGTCCTATTTCTAGGACGATAGGAAGTGTGTGATACAAAATGAAATTCTTGGATATAAATTTGTTTCTTGTGCAATGACTCGAAGCATTCTTCGTGAAGGCCTTGAACGCATTTTTCCCATCTTGTTATTTTCATGTGACAATAGCAAATTTGTTTTTCTTGAGGAATACCCCAGCGGGAATGCACACCGAAACAGATCTCTGCCGTCTTTTTTTAAGTTTTTTTTTTGTTTTCTATCCTTGTCGTCGTGGATTGCTGTGCCTCTACAAATGAATTTGAACCACCAAAGACAACAAAGTTCATATCATCATTTTCCTGATTTATTTGCCGCGTGTTACACACTTTGTCATTAATCAAGTAGATAACTAGAGAGGGCCACCAATTATGAGATAATTTCCATGTTAAAAATCATGGAATACTGCACGTGTTATAACCTAATTTGAAAGTGCTGCTGTTTATATTTAAGTCTCCTGATCTGACAAAACAGAGACACCCTCTTTATCTACGGAGAAGAGCAAAGAATGAATCGAAAAAAACGGTGTCTGAAAAGCTTAAACATCGAGGTCAAGTTCAATTGAAGTCACGTAAAAAAAACTATCAAAATTATATGGTCAGAATAAATCATATTTATGGTATTACTGGCGTTTTCTATAGGGAAACATATACAATAGAATTGAAAAAAAGAACATATAAAAACCTTTAGATTCTGAAGAATGTAGGTGTTATCCATAAACCAATGAAAAAAAAGTGAAACTAATTTGAAAATCTTTTGACAAAACGGTATGGTCAGGAGTGTTGGAAACACACAAACACATGCACAGATAAAAACAATGGGAAGAATTTTTCACTATTTTTGTTGGATTTTGTTGTTTAATTGTTCGAAAGTCGTCTTGCACTTGTACAAATGGATTACAATATTTGCAACAGCATTCAGTGCTGGTGATTAGCAGAGATCTCGAGATTTTAGTAACTAACAGTAGAATATTCTTTGCTAATTTAAAGCCCCATTTGATAACGATAAAGTATATTTTGAGAAATCAATATAATACATGATATGTCCGTATTGTGTTGAATTTTAAAAAATCTTCCTGTGGATTACGATAAGTATTTTGAAATTACCTAAAGGGTTGATATTTTCAAAGGATTGCATTAATTTTTAGGGTTAGCTCGTAATAAGCTTTTGTTATTCCATTATACTATTTTAAGAAAATCGAAAGCTAACAGCTGCCTAACAATTTATCATGACACACCCTTTACAATCCATTTCATATCAGAAGAGATATGGAAACGGCTACTTCAATCGTCTTGTTTTACAGGAAAGACCGAGTAAAACACGATCAAGATTTCTGAAATTATAGTCCCAGCAAAATTATTGATTTTTAATACACGACATCAAAAGGATTTTTCCCAGCGAGTACGATTGAGTACTCATATTCAAAACCTTCTTCAAAACTTCAGAGAAATCTGTGAACCGTTCTTTGTTTATATGGTTAATTGATCAAAGGAAAACGGATTTCAAAAGCAAAGATGGCTGAATAAATGATTTCTTAATTCTTTTGTCCTCATAAACGAACAGGAAGAAGCAGACCATGGAGATTGTTCCTCCGTTAAATCGTGTGGAAATTATGTTAATGCGAAATTGAAGAAGGCAAGAAACGTGCATATATGCAGGATAATTAAGAAGTAAAAACAAAAATACTAACACATTGAATTTCCTGCAATCATTAGTTGGTTCTGTCTTAGCGTCTATCAATTCGTTACAGCCAAATCGTATTTGATAGAGCGATTTTCGTACGATCACCATATTGAGAAATGTTGAGCCTGGCCGAGTACTTAAGATGCTGACCCAAGGGAATGCCAGGAGCTGAAAGAAACAGGGATCACGTGGAGAGTCTCTGTTGGCGATCCCGTTAATCATCTTAATAGCACTAAGCTCTGTAATGCAAACCCAAGTGCCCCCCCCTTTCTGCTAGGTCCTCAGCTTGGCATAGCTGCTAGTGACTCGAAACGAATGAATAGAACGAAAGAGGAACAAAATTTGCTTGATTATTCTGTTTCCATGAACGAACAAGAAGAAGCAGACCATGGAGATGCTTCAACCGTTCAATCGTGTTGAAATTATCTTGATGCATGATTGGAAGTAAGCTAGAGACATGTCCAATTGATTGGTGATTAAGAGGAGAAAATAGAAATACCAAGGCACTACTTTGTTCTCTCCCGGTTACACTGGACACATTCGTTTTCGTACGGTTATTGAAGTTAAGCAACCTCAAGCCCCGGTCAGTTACGAGGTAAGTCACTGATAAGGAATACTAAATGCTTAAAGTACCATGTAGATTATTCATGCATCAAATCGTGTGGAATTTAAGAAAGCAGAACATAAATATATATCAGATGTAGTCTGAAAAACAGATGCACAAAAAATGCAAATATTTCTTAGTATCTGAAAAAGGCAATGGACAGTAAGAGTCTTTTTTAAAGGAAGATGGTCCCAATTGTAAATTGTAAAGTTTTACACCCTTGCTTATCCGATGTTACAAACTGCAAATAAATGAAAATAAATAAGAGAAAAGGCTCTTAGTAACACTTCTCTTTTTTTTAATTCGTTATGAGAAAGTGAATTATAAAACTCTTTCGGTTGACAGTTTCATCAGAGGATGAAGAATGTTTAGATGGAAATTAATTGAACAACTCTAGAAAGTGCCATTTAAAAAACAAACAACATGGACAAACAATTTGTGTAATGATCAGAGAACAAAATGCACTCATAAAACAGTTAAATTTCCAAACTTCTAGAGTGGAAAAAAATACTTTATTTATACGCTGAAACATTTGCACGTGTTTTCAACGTGTTTGTTTGCTGTTTAAAACAACTTTTTCAAAGTTGGTGAATTCATTTCTTTTCTCTGAACATTTTCTGACTGGTCACTCTCTGACAAGTGTCAGTTGACAGAAGCTTTTGAGGATTTATTTAAACAAAAACATTTTTCCACTCCTAATCTATGTTATACTATGCATCTGCTAAATATTTTTTGCATTTATGTGCACCCGTAACTCAGAGCTCCATTTGGCAGTTGAAAAGGTAAACCAAATTACGACACTTCTTCCCACTACGATTTTCCCGACCTTTACACTATATAACAGCCAAAGTGCGTAAAGTGCATCTGTTGTCGTAAGAATGCAGTAGCAATGGTGGACATAGCTAAAAGAAACACTAAATTGATAAATCACTGAAAATTTTGTGGAATCTAGGATAATCATCGTGAAGCTTACACATAGTTTTGTTTTTTTAAGCAGAGCTGTATTTGAGTGTAAGATGTTATTTGCAATCATTTGATAATGAATGTACTATGCATTCTTCAAAAGCTCCGTTTAAACTACAGCATATTGAAATTTCAACTCTATATTTCAGTTTTCATTGGTTTTGGGCAGAAAAAAAATGAAACGAAGCTAAATACAAATAATAAACGTTAGCAATTGTCTTTGCCCCCGCTAATTTTTTTGCGGTTTACCACTTTAGTGTTTTCGTTAGTTATCCCAACCACTGTGCCAAAACTGAGAGGCATCGATCTTTGTCAGTACCTATAGAGATCTAGGAATTTCAGGTGCTGTAAGCAGACGGGGACCATGGAGGCCTCCTACGATAATCCTATCAATCATCACTGGAGGAAACTGGACACTACACAAAGCTCAATAATTCAAAGACAGGTAATTAATGAATTGAGCAAAAATATCAGAATAGTTATTTCTTAATTCTTTTGTTCCCATTGAGAACAGGAAAAAGCAGACCATGGAGGTTATTCATCCGATCAATAGTGAGGAAATTATATCTTCTGCCTGGGAGGAAAGGTGACTGTTATCTTTTCAACGACAAAGTCAAAACATATGGACAGCGTAAATTATTTTTCAGAGCCGAAACAACCATTACGATGATTACAAGTTTGCTACTTTCATTTATTCGACTATTGA
This sequence comes from Thysanoteuthis rhombus, assembly GCA_963457665.1. Classification (NCBI taxonomy): domain Eukaryota; kingdom Metazoa; phylum Mollusca; class Cephalopoda; order Oegopsida; family Thysanoteuthidae; genus Thysanoteuthis; species Thysanoteuthis major. Next base: position 53,754,708 of record OY735220.1, read on the forward strand.
CTTTTATAACGTCAACCCTAACCTTAAACCCTAAATCTGATCTCAACATTACCACTAATTCTACCAGTAACCCAAAACACTAGTCCTAAACCCTTGACCTAAGTGAAGATTCGTTTAAATTAAATGTAATAAGATACAGTTTGAAAAGATCTGATTAACTTCTTGCTTATGAAAATGAAAATTTAGGAATATAAATCCACGGTTAATGTTGAAAAATCGGGGGAAAAATATGTTAAGGGGAAAATTCAAAATTTGCAAAGAAGAAAAATCCGTTCTGAAGTTCCCAAACGTTGCGAAATCTAATGGAGAAATGTTTTGAACTTCACATTAGAATATGATAATTGCCAGTAAGAAGCGTGTATGTATGTACGGTTTCTAACAAGTTGAATGAAAAAAACTACAACAACACTTTTCTCTTGATTTTCTCCGACTTCACTGTATGCCTATTCTGTCATATCCAAACTGCGTTGGATACATCGGTTCTCATGCTATCACTGAAGTTATGCAAGATCAATCCGTTATCAATGGATCCTATAAAGAGCCTCCACTATCGCTTCAGTTAATACTTCTAGGAAGAGACCAATCTCTACTCTACCTTCGATAATGCAAGCCAATGGCTAAATTTTCCTACTTTTGATGAAACCCTTTTTTGCATCCTGTTTAAGAATGCCTGATATTTTGACCCATATTTCTGCTCTGGTTCGATTCTTATAGGCTGCCAATTCATCGTGGTTCTATGTAAAACTATAATGTATAAGTATAAGTATATTCTGCTTTAGTATTTACAGAGTACTTCAAATGCTAAAGCAGAATATACTTGATATTTCCTGAGTTTAGTTCATTTTTGACACAAGGCCATATCTGTGGAGCACCCAGTGAGGACCAGAGAGATTGATTATTGATGAAATATCACTGAAACACTGATTCCATCTTCGATCTTACGCAATTATTTTAAAATGCAACTAGTTTGTACCAACTTATCTCCTATCAATATAAATATTTATGAATCAAACTTGGCCGTGGGAAAAATTATTGAGAGACAATCAGAAATACAGTGAAACATAACGATAACAAATTTGGGCAATAACAGAAGTCCTGAAACATTCGCAAAAAGTTGAAAGAATAAGGAATCCGAGAGAGAACCGAAACCACTTGGATAATAGAGATAATGAACCCTGTAAGAACTACTCGTCTCAGTCAGAAATTGAACGACCATAGCATTAAAAATGTTTTGTCTTGCAAAAAGAAAAAGTCCATTAAAGAGTAAATAAGATCAGAATACAATCTACTAATGGGATGACTGGTATTTTCCAGCGGATAACATCTAAAACAGGATCAGGAAATATCTAGATTCTGGAGAATCGGGATGTTGTTTTCATTGAGAGGATATAAATGTAGATTGAAAAGAAAAAGTCCAGAAATATCTCTATTCAGGAGAATCTACATGCCCTGATAAACCTTATATAGATTATAGCCCCCTAAAGATAAAAACATCTTTCTTTCTCCATAAATTAAAAAAAAAAATTAGAAGGCAGTAATGATGCCAATTTTCAAGTTGGTGCACAAGGCAGTATGGCCAGGAGCACTAAATCGCACAAACACGAGAGCAAACACAAACACACATACAAACACAGAAATAAACACATACATACACATGTATGTATAAGAAAAAGGAGAAGCTTTGCCATTTCTGATGCTTACGGTTCAACTCTGTAGAGCATTCTAGAGTATTGAATAAACTTGCTGTTATTTGTACTCCACTGAAATCATATTTTTACCATCAATGCATAAGTAAAAAATTTGAAAAAACGAAAACAAGTGAGAACATGTCTGGTTAGTCTTTTGATAGAAATCCTTACAGGCTAAATGATTTTTGGTTGAATGCTGTCTCGAGGTGATCAATTAAAAAATTATTAAGGGATGATCCATTAATAAGTTACTTCTCTTGCCTTTTGATGGGCTGAGATCTGTAGAAGAAGAGTCTGGATTTTCGAAACACAAATTTTAACACTTAACCCTAAATAAGGAATCAATTTAGCATTAGCATCCAACAAAAAATAATTTGATGCAGGGATTCTAAGAAAACAAAGAAGCTGTTTCTTTAAGACATGATAATGAGTAAAACTTTCCACCATCTAGCTCCAATGCAGCGGTCTTACTTTGTGATATATATTTAGCCAACCAGGCAGAATCACTTAAAAACTGAATAAACCTGTGTCGGCAGTGTTAGTTGATAAAGGAGGACATTTCAATTGCTGATAAATATTTGATAACATGCTTTGGAGTGATGTCTAAAAGACAAGTCGTTCAATCCATTACTTGTATTATAGGCCCTGTGCCAGACTAGGTGATGTTAAATAAAATATCTCCGTGTAAAGTACGCGGTGCTTCAACGCCTGTAAATAACTATTTGCCGAGTATCAAAGTAAATAAGATTCTCCCTTCTGTAGCATCCTTCCGTTTTGTAAGTCTATGAATTTAAATGTCAAAGCAAGTTGACTTCTGCAAATGACAGGTTGAAGAAAGGAGCTTCGTATATTCGATGGCTAATGAAATTGAAAATTCGAAGCACCTGGAGAGGAGTCGACCTCTAGTCTCCTTCGCTTTAATTCAGACCCCCAAGAATACAGGACTTGACATTCAAGGGAGGCATTTTTAAGGATGCATTGCATATGTTGAAAAGATTTTAAAGGAAGTGAAGGGGAAAGGGTTATAGAATGGATTTTGTCGATGTTTCGTGAACTTCAACCTTTAAGTTAGGTATTGGGAGCTCTTAGTGAAAAGGTGTGTGAATAAAGATGCCTGGTATCCGATGGATCAATCGTGGATGAACATATACGAGTGTGTTGAATGAAGCAATCCTTCCCTATCTTTCTCATTTCTTCCACGTTCACCGTATTTTTCTAGTTTCTGCTCTTGATTTTTTTCATTCATTTTCGTTCACTTTTTTTCGTTCCTTCGTTGATTGTCAACCTCAAGACCAAACCTAAATTTGACTCTGTTTTCCTTTCGTATCAAAAACACACAAGAATAATCCTCAACAAATCTTAGGGAGTAAAATCAACTTACACCAACCCTGATTTTAAATCACAAATGACTAATCGGTCGTCGTATGCATTTTTGACCATCTAAGCTGAACTGACAAGTTTTGATAATCTTTTAAAAGGTATTTTCTAAATATGCAGTGGACTATTTCATTCTGAATATTAGTACGTATATATATATATATATATATATATATATATATATATATATATATATATATATGTATATACACACATATATATATATACACACACAAACACACATATATATATATATATATATACTCACAAACACACACACACGTACATATATATATATATATATATATATATATATATATATATATATATATATATATATATATATATATACTCTAAATCAAGACCAACTGTTTGGTAGGCTAATGCCTCACTGACTGAGCTGAATTAACAATTCACACATTCTATCTAAATATAGCTCAAAGATACAGAAAAGCTTATTCCATCCTGATTAATGAATATAATTATACTCAAAACTATTTTCTGATTACAGTTTTATGTGTAATCTATACAATAGACAAGTTGCAACGATCACCTTCAATCTGAGGGTGAAGCAGGAGCGAAGTTTGACACTGCAGCATCTAGACTGGTCATTTTTTGTACATTGATACTAAACAGAGAGACCACCCAGCACGGATGGGGCAATTTGAATATGACAGAGATAGTTGGGGATGGGGAATTTGGACGTGGAGTGTGTGAAGAGTGTTCAATAGCTCAAAACTAAGTCATCCTAAGGTTTAACCGATTATTTTCTAATCATACAATACCTTTAAATGTTAATCTCACAATACTATTAATAATTAGTCAACCGTAGATTCTTTGGCAAGTAATGCTCAATCTATTGGAGCAAGGAATAATTAACCCAACATAAGAGCGTATGATTTGGCTGCTGTCCAAAGATTTAACTATACATATGTAGAACCATATGTGACATGGTTCTATCTGCACCATTACATATGATAGAATTATTTTTTTAATAGCAAGGAAGCATTTAATATTTTGAGCTGTCAGATGAGGCACGAAGTATAGACGTTTAAGAACCATTGTTCCAGTCAATAGCACCCAAGTGATGGATTAGTTGTAAAATTCAGTACGAAACCTTCTTGCTCTACCATAATTCGAAATAAATTCACATGCCATTTATAAAAGACTGTTTAGTGCTCGCCAAAATGAGTGAAAGAATTTGTATATAACAAGTCGATACATTATCAGAAAAACAAACAAAGACAAAGACAATCACTTTAGGTTTTATTTGCATTTTATTTTAATAAAAATCTATAGAGGTTAATTATTAATTTTGTACTGTTTTCATTTTGGCTTCAAAGAATTCGGTTAAACCAGCCGTTCTCAATCACAGATATCAACGACCGATAATATTGGAGCAGCGAACATAGCAATGGGTAATACATGTGCAAGAAGACATTTGCATTTAATAAAACATTGATCCATTCTTGTCTACGCATTTCCTGTTTATCTGTCTCGATCTCTAACGAACGAGAAAGAACGATGCTTTTTTCGCTATTTAATAACATCGTATTGTTTAAATTTTGCCTGCGTCATAGACGACATGGCCGTCTTAAACCCCGACCCGTTTGCGTTATGAATAATGTATTTATGCTGGACAACCATTTTATTATGTTTATTTTCTCTCTTTATATCCGTGTGCATAATATTTCCGTTTTAAAGATTCTAATCTGGCTTAATTGATGCAGCTTTTAAAAGATTGTTCCCGCAGTAATGAGTTTTCTGATCACATATATATGTGAGTGTGTATATATATACATATATATATATATATATATATATATATATATATATATATATATATATATATATATATATATATACATGTTTTTAAATAAACGAGGAAAACATTTTAGATGGTGCCACGCGTTGTATGCATGCATATATGCAACGTTGTAATTTAAAAGATGTGAACAACATTATATAAGTGAGACTGTTGTTTGTCCAAGTGTGCAAGTAAGTACGTATGTGTGTAACTGTGGCTCTGTGTGTACTTGTGTGATATGTGTGTGTGTGCTTGGTTCAACTTAGAGGAAGTATTGGAACAGGCAAAAATTTTGTTTTGCCAGACACCCAATTGGAGCAGCTCTTGAACCTTTGGGATGATAATTCAGAACCCTATCCTTTACTAGGCTCGAAACAATGATCACTGGTATATGATCCCCTATCTCAGTCGATAAGCGCGTCGAAAAAGAGGGAATAGTGTATGATAAGATGATTATTTGATTTATTGCCACAAAATCTTGTATAGGATTTTTATTATAATTTCTTCCCGTTGCCCTCATATTTTACTATATATATATATATATATATATATATATATATATATATATATATATATATATATATATATATATATATATATATATATATATATATATATATATATATATATATATCAATGCAATACCATTATGACAAGAGGAGTAAATATAGTGACTTCCCCTTGGAGAAACGAACAGATAGCCACGCTTTCAAAAAACTGTATAACTTTGGGAAACGTCATTAAAATTTGAAGAATTTTCACGGATGATTTATGTCATTGTTGGTCACGTTGTTTATGCAACACATCGGTCAATTCATTCTATAGCCTTCTTTACGTGTGCCATCCGATTGTTATGGTAGTGAATTGGATCTCTTTTATAATAGGATCATGGCTTAAAACGTAGGATTCAACTATGTTCTTTTTCTTCCCCCTGTTAGATCATATTAGGTTAGAAAAAGGCCGTAGAATGGATTGGCTGAAATGCTCTGTGGACAGCATTAAGTTCAGTCATCTGTAAAACTCTTTCGATTTATTTCAACATTGCTTTGTCATTCTGACTACATCATCAAAATCATCATGTGACATCTATGGCAGATTAAGAATTCACATTACTTATTCTCTTTAAGATTTCGTGGTCTTCTTCATGGATGATCCTCTGGGTCTAGCTCTTACATTTAGACATACATTCATATGTTGCTGCACCATCTTCAGGAACTTGCTCTTCAACATATTAAAGGGGGTTGTATGTTGCTCTCTTCTCTCACTGAATTTATTTTGAAACTATTCAGTGAAGGAATGCAAACATGTTATTTTTTTTTAACATTATTACATACACTTTATGTGAAGTAAGCTTAGAGATGACAAGCAACTGAGATGGTGTCATTCATTTCACGATTTGCTATTCCCTGAGGGAGGTTTTGGCTCAAGCCTTTTCCCAATGCAAAGTGAACACAAACTCCCGAAACCAAAGTTCAAATTAAGTTCAGCGAGTCCATTATCTTCGCCCTCAACTGGTCCGCCACACATCACATCACAAAATAGCTTAGACGTTTTTTGGCTGGACGGGGGAGCATCATGGTTTCGACAGAAAAAATAGCTTATGTCGACGCCAATCTTTGCAGACGGTGACTGAACGTCTCAGACACCAAAGATCTACCCCCAACAGAGCAAAACCCCGCTGGGTGAATTAGGAAGAGCCAGTGTATTCTCCGGAAGGAGGACGTTAATACTGAAGTTCCACAAGATGTTTTTGAAGTGTCTATGCGAACAAAGAAATTAAATCTATTCAAGTTGAATGTCACCTGGAGAGAGAGAAGTGGTTGAGTTAATGTCCTATGAGTTCATGGAATCTATTTTTCTTTTCATTGGACAGATTATTTTCCCATATATATATATATATATATATATGTATATATATATATATATATATATATATATATATATATATATATATATATAGATAGATAGATAAGAATCATAATGAAATATATAACAAGTGTATACATATTAATGCATTGAATAAATCATAGATTGAAAAAAAATACCAACTGTTCTCACTTGAAAGGAGATTTGAAAATGAAGAAAAATCTTTTTCAAATAAAACAGAATATACAATCTGCAATGGACCATCAAAATATCTATTCATTCTCCGTCTGTCTGTCTGTCTGTCTGTCTGTCTGTCTGTCTGTCTCTCTCTCTCTCTCTCTCTCTCTCTATATATATATATATATATATATGTGTGTGTTTGTGTAAATATATATGTATATATATATATATATATATATATATATATATATATATATATATATATATACATACATATATATATATACATATATATATATATATATATATATATATATATATATATATATATATATATAGTATATGTGGTACAAATCAAGCTAGGAATATAATTTAATTTAATAATATATCAATAATGTAAAGACACTTCTGAAATGTGATGGATTTATTTCATAGAGTTCTCGATACATACAACTTTTTTACTATTGAAGTTAAATTGTTTTAGAGTAGAACTGAGAATAAATAGTAGAATGTAGATTAGCTGTACAAACTAGCTCATGTTTCTCCCCTGATTACGTTTATGACAATCATTTGCCTGATGGGGCCCGATGAGCGCAGAAACATGAGCTAGTTTGTGTAGCGAATCCACATTCTACTTACTATATATATATATATATATATATATATATATATATATATATATATGTAAATTCATTTCAGTACTCTTAATTGGTTTGTAAATTGGCAGATTTTTTTACCAACAATTAAAAAAAACTAAATACTGAAATGTTGAAAGGCAATTGAAGATTGAAAGCATACGTACAAAAATTCGAAAAATCAGAATTCAAAATTCCCTCAATTTTGGAGGCGTGTAAGGGCCTCAAAATGATCTTTTTGAAAAGTAACGTATGAATTTTGTACGGTATATCTATTGCCGCTCGTAAGAAATTAATAATCTCAAAACAATTCAATTGAAGTTACGATTTCGTTATATATATATATATATATATATATATATATATATATATATATATATATATATACACACACACACATTGTCCGACCTATATATGCAGTAAAGTCCAAGTGACTTATTCTCCATGTAATAATGGGAGGTCATTTCAATTAATATATTAAATTCATAATTATTCTGCTGGATAGTGTGCTTATATATATATATATATATATATATATATATATATATATATGTATGTGTATATATATATATATATATATGTATGTGTATATATATATATATATATATATATATATATATATATATATATATATATATATGAGCATATTACTTTCACAGACTCATTGCCTTAATGGACTAAATATTGCACTGAACAACCTGACTTCCAGCTCCAGCCTATAATGTTATCACTGTCACTAAAATGCCGAAACTGATCACAAACCTTTAATAAACACATACCAATAGACCAAAAGATCACGATATTCAGAAAAAAATATCTCTTCATAACAAACCCAAAGAAACTCACGCAGCTGCAAATCCAGGAATGGAGAATTATGATCACATTAAGAAAATAGTATAAATAAATAAATAAACGTACAGACGGATTAAAATTCCTAAAAATTAAGATTAAAACTCAATAAAACGATCAAACTGATTCCACAATTCATGTATGGACCTTTAATCAGTGTCGCATTCTTTGATGATAAAACTATTTGCTATATTATCTCAAAAATGTTCATTAAAAATCATCTCAGCTATAAAGTTTTGATTCCCTCATTCTATTACAGTTTCTCTCCTCACCCGGATGTCTTCATGGCAACCTGTTTCTGGGAGACCTGACCCCTGGATGACACTACGCACACAAACAAGTAACAAATTCCCAAGACAGCCATCACTATTATCAGTCAAGTTCACTGACCCACAACAGCAGGGAAGACTTTTTTAATTCTACTGATTTTACGTAACCATTTACTGCTCTACCATGCTGAAGCCGTCTCACTTTCTTGTTGAAGATGAAGCTTTTTGCTTCAAAATAGACTCGGAATAACTCTGTATAGATAAACAACTCCATTTACAAAACATTCTCCAGCTCCATCTCAATTTTCAACAGTTCATCTCTCTCTCTCTCTCTCTCTCTCTCTCTCTCTCTCTCTCTCTCAAAAAATATCTGTATATTATTTGGACGATTACACAAAAAAATATCCATTTGGTATACTACTAAGGCTTATAATTACTTCAAGTTTACACAGATAATGTATTTCTACATTAAGGTAGTAATCTCTATGAAAAAAAAAATCCAATTAAACAATGCAGAATAAAAGAGCATTGTGTTGCAATCACAGATTTGAATAGATATATTTGTATAAATCTGTGAAAGAAAAATAAATGCTTGATAAGTTTACACATCTGTTTTATACATTCGTGATGATGGAAACCAAGCTCTATTTGTAAGTTCAATTCCCATTGGCTCATCCACTGGATGGAATATTTAGCTGACTACGCTAAACTCAGTAAATGTCATCGGTTATGTTTTAGTTGGACTATGCTGTTATTTTTGTCATATCGTTTTGACAATGCTCCCATCCCCTGCGGGCTTTTTTTTTCAGAGTTCCTTGTCTGAAACCGTCAATCAATACTGTCGAAATAAGCTGCTTGTTTTTTTTCAAGTTGATACGAGTAGCTGGCTGTTTCCGTATGTATGTATTTATCATGCATCTTGTTAATTGAGTTAGAGGGCTGAAGATTTAACCATTAATTCCTTATTCCCCTCAGTTTTCTGTCCAGCAGTGGTTACGTTTATTTTTTCCAAATTTTTAAGTGAGCACTTGACACCAAAAGGTGGGAGAAATAAGTTATTCATTAATCTCCCCTTTTTTGATTTTTAATTGATCCCCCCTAACGTGCCAAGCCGCCGAAAGGCTTTGACTGGAAAATCGCTTTCGACTCCTGCGACGCACGCTTGCTTTTATTTGGCAGGTAAAAGTTTTTTTTCCCATCTAAATACTCGAATTCTTTTTGTCATCATACAACAATGTTTTCTTGGCAGTTTCTCCTTTTTAAAATATTGATTTGTCCCTAGGGAAGACGAATCAGACGGAAGGAGACAGAAACAAAACAACAAGAAACGATGGTACATAGACTAAACCTTGTAAAGGGAATGACAGCATTGACGAGGGGAAATAATCCAACTATAACACAATGAATAAAACACGCCTTTCAAGTTAAAAAGACTAGTTTCTGCATGGCCAAACACCAACCCCATCCCCAAGTCTATTCAACTTAAGATGATAGTATACATAGTAAATGAAAGATTATAAACATATTTTTTATTTATTCATTAGTATGAGAATAGGCACTCGCGTATACGGAAGACATTTCCGCAACATAACACTTGTCTTTTAAATCAGACGGTAAGGCACCAGATTATCAAGCTAGCAGGTTGTGATTTCGAATCACGGTAGAGAAATGTTAATTTCATAAATGTATGCAGTCGTCTTAACAAAATGACCCATTGTATATTTTTAACATGCATATTCGTGATGGAAAATACATTTTTATACGCGTAAATTTGGTGAGGATCGTTCTTCTCGTTGTTCTTATTACTTGGATTTGGATCTTACAGCACCAATTTGTAGTTTTGCTTCTCTTTTGAAATAAAATACGGTCGTAAGAAGTAAATGCAAATAAGCAAAGTAAGTTCACTCCCTACACTGGTTAAGTTCTGTTCTTGCTTTGGCTCAATATATTACATCCCTACTTACCAGAGCTGTTTCCATTTTGTGAAATAGATTAAGAAGCGACAAGCATACGAAATGGCGTCACCCTCTTCAAACTACTATATCTATAGCTGGGGGATACATGAATGTATGCCTTTTCAAAGTGCATTGATTCAAAGTGAACGCAAACTGTCTCAACTGAAATTTGAACTCGATTCATCCAATCCATTCTGTAATGTTGTAACCTGTTCTGCAACTCATATCTCCTAAATGCAAAAGCCTTACTTTGGAAACAAAATACAAATGTAGTGAATACCAACCTGTTATGAATTTAAATATTTACTAAGTTTAGTAAATATCAAGTTATCTCCCTTTACATTCACTCTAGGAGCTACGATTCCGCATTTCACGTCTTTATTCTCCAGCAGTTTGCGTTGTTCAAAGAGATGTCTAAGTAAATATATATTGCAATTTGGCACTTTCGGTACAGTACCTTACAGAATATCAGCAGCAGCATTTTAACATCAACCTTTACACAAATACGACACCAAAGATTCACCAGACCTCTCTGTCATGGGCGTCTCAGAGCCAATACTTTCTGATTCTCTCTAGCTTGTCGTACCATCAATCTTTAACCACATTTTGCTTATGATCACACGGGATCTGCATTGGAAGTTGTGATATGCAGAAGTTGTCTGATATTCATATAACATGACCAGTCCATTGCCATTTTATTTTTCCAATGGATCCTATGATATTTTTGACACATGTTTCTGATACAATCTGCTGGCTAGTGATCTCTCCATGTGAAGGTAAACATAGTTATCTCTCGAGCACGATAAATGGTTCTGATTGAGGGACCAACCTTTATTGAATGTACATGTTTCAGGGATATGATTGCCTAACAGAATGAGATAACGCATCATTTGAATACAAAACATTAAACAAATTGTATTCAAACTCCATTGTGACGTTAACCCTTTATCATCAAACTATCTGAGAGAGTCAGTTGCTGTACTTAAGATGTAAATTTAGATGTAAATCAGCAGAAGATGTAAGATTATCAATATGAAAAAAAAATACTTGACAATTGTCTTCGAATAATTAAATATTTTGCTTCAAAGATCAATTCATTTGCCGACGTATACGTATACATTTCATACGTTTTATTATGAAACTTAGTAATACAAAAATTACGAACACATCAGGAACTTGTCGGATTCATTTTTTTACAACAACTATTTATGCCTGATTAAGATCCATCTTTCAAGCAATTCAATATATTCCTGAACAATTAGGGCTTCTGTGATCGATGAAATTCAAAACGAACTCCCAGGAAGTTTCTAAGCATCAGAAGTCTAACCGTCCGTAGTTTGACAACTTCAGCAAAATTTACCTGATGACTCTATTACAGGCGTTGCAGCGTTAATATTCTCCGAACCTGTCTAAATTGACACACCATCTTATTTTCTGCTGATTACTATTCCACATAGAATTTCTGGAGTGGGTTGTGATGTCCAGCGATTGTCTGAAAATCTTGCAACAAGTCCTGCAAATTGCCATTTGAGTTATGTAATGGATACTATGATATATCTAACCCCTGTTTGTTTTTTCTAATACCCCGTGCTGACTTAAGATTCCTCCATGTGATGTTGAGAATGATTCTTTCCAGTGCACATTGCTCGGTTCTCAATTTCAAGGCTAATCTTCTTCTTAGGCATCACATTTCAGCTCCATCGGTGATTATCATGAGGATGGGTCAGTTGTAGAACCTCCCTTTCAAAACTAATGGGTTCCTAAATGTTGAGCTCGTTCAATCGGTTTTTTTTTTAAATGGGTTCTGCAGAATAGATATAAACGCGTGTAGAATTCATTAATGCGATCATTGTTCCATATTCTATGCATTCATTATCTAATCAATACGTTATACACTTATATTAGGAGCCTTTAGATGACCCCGTGGAGCTCTTGAATGTTCAGTTTAACTACCATATTTCAGATTCGTATGAGCAAAGTTTTCCTACTTATGAAAACTAGCACTTACTTTTCCTCTATCAACATATTTCATATACCATTTATATCTACACACAAAGACGCAAAAAGAAATCGCGTCTTCGTCGGCAGTTTTGTAAGCTTAGTTGCAGATAAATCTTAATTTCAGCTAATGTGAAGATAAAGAATTGAGAATAAAAGAGAATTACCATGAACCATTGTGACGTTATCTTCAGTTTTCTGTATTTAATGAAAAAGAAATTACATGGAAGTATACTAGAAGATCACAATGAGTTATACGGACTCTTTTCATGTAGATGGAAATCGAAATCTTTGTGGGTAGTTTTGTAGGCTTAGTCACGGATATATAACCATTAATACAACTCTAAAGATACACTAATAAAATCAATTTAGTCATAATAAAAAGGATTACAGAGGACTATTGCAATAATCTCGTTCTTTTTTTTGTATTTGATTAAAAATATTTCGAAGTATACAAGAATTTGATGGTTATATAAGAACTCTTTTCATGCATGGAAGGTCGAGATAAAGTTATATTTCAATTACTGCAAATGTTATGAGGCAATCGTATGCTAAACACATCAGTTTGGTTGATAAGAATTACCCAGATCTATTGCAAAATTAACTTTAGTTTTCTCCATTAAACGAAAAAAATACTTCGAAGTATTCAAGAATATTAAGTTATACTTCTTTTCATACAAGAGAAACCAAGTTAGAGTCGGCGAATCATCATCATCATCCTCTTCCTCCTCATCATCAGTCACTTAACGTCCGTCTTTGGTCATAGACTTTCCCCAGGATTTTCAACATTTATATATTATAGGCGTTGCTGAACCAGTTCTCTGTGAATTTGTCTAGCTTGTCTCTCCATCGAGTCCTCTGCCCGCCTCGGTTGTGCATGTGATCTCTGAGGATCCATGTCATGAGTCATGATGTCCATCGGTTGTCTGTTATTCTTGCAACGTGGCAAGCCCAAGGCCATCTGACTTTTTTATGGCTTCTATGATGTCCCTTACTCCTGTCTTCTCCCAGATGTATTGTGCTGTTTCGTGGTCTTGCCATGTGAGGTTGTCGATATTTCCTTCATTTGCAAGTTTGATGCTTCTTTTGCTTTTTTTTACAGCATTGCAAACACCCACACCAACCTGTGCACAATGAAAAATATACCATCCGTTCCTGCTGCGCCCTCAGTCCCAAAAACCTCAGCCACATCCCTTGCTTTGGGTTGTAGGAATGTGCTCAAAGGGCAACTACCCAAACGATTCACCAAGAGAACTTCCCCTCCCTTTGGGTCATCGGCCCCCAAAAGCCTAGCCACATTAGTTGCGTTGGGTGAGGGTAGAGTGTTTCAAAAGTGACTACTACATCCAACTGGGTCATTGATCCAACATAGACCACCAAAACATAGCCCCAAAAACATTATCAAAAGAACAACTTTACACATTGGCACCTAAACGTCAGAACTCTATCAACTGACATGCACCGAAACGATCTAGAAAATAAAATCAAAAAGGTCAAATGGGACAATTTGAGCATTACAGAGATGAACTAATCGAATCGAAGAGACAAAATATTTTTTAGAAGCTCGGGAAAAAAGAAAGTAAAGCAAAGTGGAGTAGGTTTTCTCACCATCAAGACGGAGTACTAGGCTTCAAACCATCTCTGACCGAATCTGACTGCTTAGTTACAAATATATCTTTCTTACTTCAGATGCTACGTTGCATTTCAAAAATTGTTCGAACTACGTCAAAGGTTTTAAACAGAGAATGTGCTTTTTCTTGTGGTGAATAAAAGCAAAAAGCTGTAAAGAAGAAGCCTTACCGTAACAGCATTCTATTGAGAAAGCTGGAGACAAATAAACCCACGGCTGATATCTCATTTGAGTGGCTAAATGTGATCAGAAATTTTAGCAACTTATTAACATTTGTTTTCAGAGGCTCAAAATTCTATTCTGCCGAAAATGCTATGTTGCAAACTACCGTAGTTGTGATATAAAGAGTTTATAGTCATAGATTTTTTTAAAATCAGGACAACGAGGTAAAAATGAATTCATCAGACGCCGTACTGATCAAAAGTGTCGCTCTGATGCAGCACAGTCTTCATTGATCTACGTCTACAGGAACACGGAGCTGTAAGTTTGTTTGTACAAGTTTTTGTCTTGCATCCTTCCGAACAGGGCAACCTTTGATTCAGAGCTTTGCATTTCCCTTATCACTCGTTGATTTGATCATTTTTTTCCTCCTTATGGTAAGGGTTACTCGTAAATGGCAATGTCAAATAACTGCTTGACATCACGAATCATGACGTGGTCCCCAGGGATCATATGCAAAACTTCGATTAGCTAGAAAAAAAATGGTGTGTCAGAACGTATTGGCTCAGTGACACCAATGATTGAAAGGTCTGGTGCGTCTGGTGGAGAAGGTCAATGTCCAACGACAGACACTGAAAGACTGACGATGATGATGATGATGATGATGATGATGGGCGAATGTACTTCGTAGCGATGTAATTGTGTTACCAGGCTTTTTCATACCTTGGCGCAACATAACGGTAGTAGGTAGACCCTTACTCCGCACCTCGCATATTTTGAACCAAAATACGTCTCTGGCCAATGATTTATTTTACGCAGAATTGGTTCACTATTCTGTGATGCTGAAGTGAATTACTTTTTATTAACCCGTTTGAATTAACAAGTGTCATGCAAGTTATAAGCTCAATGTTGTATTAATGCCATATAAAGTATACATAATTGAATGATAAATCTCAAAATTCAAAAAGAGTTGACCCAACCCAACATGACCCCTTTCACTTTTGCAAGTAAGTATCCATCCCTGAGCCAGAGATGAACAAAAAGCAATGATTTATTGAGATCAGTCAATTAGGTAACTGTTTGTTAAATGTCGGTTTGAGCCTGGAATGAATAATTCATAAACGTCAGTTTGAAATCCCGGTTCAGGGCGCCAAGGGTTCTTTTCTAATGCAAATGGCTACCGCTGACTTGGTCTTTGTTTGAGCACCAGTTCCTACCAGCAGGAAGGAGACCTGCCGGCCAAATTTCTATATTAACATTTGCAGTGTCACGCAGAGGAGAAAACATTATTAACTGTAGCGGCAGCAACTTTGCTGTATTAGCAAGAGTTACGTCGTTTGGCAAAGGGTCAGACATAGTTTGTAGCTTTCGTTATATACGGAAGACAGCAGAGGAAGTGGATGCTGTGAGTCATTTTATGATTCCATACGGATGATTGGATTTTCGATTGCTAAAACTTGTGTCTTCCATTACCTGATTTAACAGCTATCACTGTGGCCCAGTGGTAGAGTGCTCATCTCTACTTTGGTAAGTCGTGGCTCAATCAACCACCAAATCACACTAAACACTTTCAAAACGGAACCCAATGCCTATCTGCCTAATACTCAGTATAAGAACTAAGTTTGAGTAAACATTCTCCCGAGGCTGAATAGATACAGTCGAATCACATTTGGAATACCAGTTTTCGTAAGATCGTCGGAGCTAAATAATGCTAAACCTTGTCCGTACCTAAATGGGTGACTATTGCAGTATAACAGGCACCGTAACGAAACTCTGATGGGCCTGTCAAGCCGGTAGTTAGTATTATTAACATTTGTGTATCTAACCCTGCGATATTCCCGATTAGGGGATAAGTGGAGAATGATGATGCATACATCCGAGTTCTTCTTTGCGAGGGAATTAGAATAAGCTTGGGATTAGAAAATCTGCCACGATTTCACAATCAGATTCGGCAATAGGATAAAACCTCTTGCATTTTAATAAGGAATCTGTGGAATAAACCATTTTGGGGTGAGAAACTCGGGCCTCCGACTCAATTTAGTTAGATTTTAACCAAATGAAGTCGTTTGAGACTGATTTATTGTGAAGAGATGAGATCAGCGCGTGGGTACACTATTGACTAAAACGAGAAATATCTTTTGTTTTCGGACAGAAATCAAACTAAGAAGTCTTTTGGCTGCACACAATTTCGAAATTGGACAAGTTAGCTGATAAAATTAGAATTGCTAAACGAATCGTGTTTATAAACACGAATCATTTGAGTTAACGCTCTTGCATTGTTTAGCAGTAATCTTTCGATTGGAAAATAATGGCAAATATACAGCTGCCCTCATCAGGACTATTAGTGGAATTGTAAGCATGGACTCTCAAACACTAATTAGCCGGTGGAGAGTTATTATGGAGGTGAGTTGGATTTTTCGTAAAACGAATAATCGAGGTTAGGGTTACAATTACACACCTAAGAGGACATACCTACAATTACCTGATTAAATCTAAAAATCATTCTGTTGATCCATCAATTAGCAGAATCGTAGAAGATTTAATCATACAAGAGAATCTACCGTCGAGTCAGGTTGAAACCAGAGTCTCTCTTCTAATCTCCTGAATTTAGCAACAATGCGTCTGATTAGTAAGTTGACATGTGAAACTTTCGGTAAGCCAGGTACTGTAGGTAAAGTAACAGATGGAGTGAATATTCAAGATTCAAGATTTGATGCCACAGGATCAAACACCACTCGGACTTCATTTCCAACTGAAGATGATTACTATGTTGTTTTTTTTATATCAATATGATGAGTCCGACAATATGAGTGCTAAAATGACAATATCGGAAGACAGTTCGAGACAAATGGTCCTTTAATTAACGTTTTGCTCATTTCCAGCTGGTAAAAAAAAAATGGAGAGAAGCATGAAACCTGGTGTTTATATAGTTTTTCTGTGATTGGGCGAGGTAGTTTAATGATAAACCATTTGGGTGGCATGCTTAGTGATGATATGTCACGAATCTAATATATATATATATACATATGTCTGTTGGTGTGTATATTGTATAGATTAATTTATTTATAAAGATGAAAATAGCCTATGCATATCTGTATGTAAATGCTTTGTTAATAACTGAGTCTCGTCAATTTGGCTCCTTCAGTAATAACAGCCCCCTGCAATCCGTTGATCGTGAGCTCAAATTACGGTATTTGAATTTTAGCGGTGTACCTTCCTTAATATTGGTAAAGATTATTCTTGATGTTCTGATTCGTGTTACAATAGGAAAATAAATTCAACTCCAATTTTGGATTTTGGCAAAAATATTCTTATACGTCAGTTACACGGTTAAACGCTCAAAAATCTCTTCTATCGAATGCCAAAAGATATGGTTTCTATTCTCCAAAGTCAGTTTATTATTTGCAGGAATATAAATGATTCTTCTGACAGAAGAAATAACTATCAAAATTGACTACTCATGGGAAAACTGGCTGTTATATTCTATGGTAAGTAATTTGATCAATCTTATCGGCTTGAATAAACAAGATAATTGGAAATAATATACGAGATCTCAAAGACGTATTAAGAGATTTTGAATGTCTCAAGAT
This sequence comes from Thysanoteuthis rhombus, assembly GCA_963457665.1. Lineage (NCBI taxonomy): Eukaryota > Metazoa > Mollusca > Cephalopoda > Oegopsida > Thysanoteuthidae > Thysanoteuthis > Thysanoteuthis major. The sequence goes on from OY735220.1 coordinate 53,772,711, forward strand.
CTAGCTGCACAGTTTGGATACAATTCTATAAATTTAAGGGGGATTTCAGAGAAAATGCATGAACAGAGAGCTTCCCATGAGGTTACTCAGTCGGCAGTGACAAGACCTTATGTTAGTTTATATAATGTGTGTATGTCGCAGTCACAAAGTCCTTTCAGACCTATCCTTCATGTTCTCTGTAGGTGTTTGGGAGAGGGTAAAAATCAGAGTTGTTGAAATCCAGAATTTTTTTTTTTAAATCTTTTTCACCATTTGGCGGAAAGATTTCAGACTGTCGGCAGAATTGGGGAGAATGACACGATCCGAAAGAGAATTTTCAGACAAATCTGAAAGTTTGAAGAGACGCAAAGATGATTAGGGCGCGGGGCCTTAAGACGACGTTGCCCAATAGAAGCTATTTTACTTTATTATAAAATGGCAGAATAGTTTTGGACAGACCACGTAGTAAGAAAGAAGCCTGCTTTGGATATCATAAGACAAGAGATTTGATATATGTTATCGGATTGATTTTCAAAAATGATCCAAAATAGCATATATCAAGTTCAGTTTCCTATGTTTTAATTACTGGTTTTACTTATAAACGAAAAAGATATCCTTATTAGAACTGATCAGTGTGATTAGTGTTCTACCGAAGAACTAAAAAAAAAGATCAAGGTCAAAGAAACGTTTTCAAAACATCTAAAGTTCAACATCTATTTTTTCATTCTGTTCAATTCACCGGGAAACAGTTACAAACTTCAAGTCTCTTTTTTGGAAGGTTGGATTTTCTTCCATCGACGTCTCCTTCTCTTTTTTTTTTTTTCATATCCTCTCATTTTCTCCCTAATCATTTTCTCCCCCCACCTCTTCTTTTAGAAGGATGATGCACCCCTGTTGGGAAGATTTCAGTTTACTTAGCAAGAAATTCTATGGGAAAAGCATGTATCAGTCTTTCCCCATCTCCCAGTTGTGGGTAAGATAGCGCAGAATAAAGTGAGCGACACCACGTACCAAAACTATTTTGTTGCCTATTCCAGATATTGTAAACGGTAACCGAGTAAGTAGTTATCTAACGAATGGAATCAAAGTAAAGACATATGAACTTCTGTAAGGACATGGCTGGTTTCTCTTTTCTCTCAACCCCCTTCATGACTTCCTCCACCCTTCCTGGTTGTAAGATATCATTGCCTCTGCATAGCTAAGAATATTTCCATTAAATTCTAAGCTATCATGACCAGGTTAAGTATCGAATTCCAGCCAATGATATAAGTTCGGAAGAATGTTTTTGTAAAGGAAAAGTTGGTATGTCTTGAAAGAAAAAATACTTTGTGTTATACTTTCCAATCATTTTCAATACACAATTATTGTAACATATTTTAATCATCTCTGTCATTTTTCGCTCTTTATCATTCTCGTAAAAATTAAATTAAAAATGAGAACCTCCATATAATGCTAAAATCATGATTCTATTCATCTGTACGTGATCTCTAATCAGCAAGCATTAATCATTCTAGTCAGGAGTTCCAAATCAAGGTACCCCTAAAACATGCTGACTTAATGAATGCAAACATTAGCAGCCTGTTTTTCAAGGCAGATGACTATACAATGCTAATAACTGATTAGTCCAACTTTTTCATTATTTGCAAATTCAAGTTGATTCTGGCCTAATGAAATTCACATTATTTCCCCAAAGAGTGATACACTTGGTCTTTGGTTTGTTTAGTAATACAAATACCTTTGTTGTAAAACATCAAATATGATTCCATGTAATATTCACAACGTGGACAAGCAGACTTTTCTGTTTTCCCCCATAATATCTATATCCTTCCAAAGAGCATTTTATGAAAAATTCTGTCGTTACATGATTGAACAGCACGGTTAAAAAAAAACTCGTTTGGCAAGAAAAATTCAACACTTATCAATAGATTCTTATTGATCAGAAAGTTTCATCTCACATCTATTTCCGCTTATGTTTATAGGTAATGGGTTCTTTTCAAAACGAAAGGTAGCGTGGAGAGAAAGTAAAAAATATCGCAAAGAAGCGTAAAATAACGAAGAAAAATGAAAAATCTCAGATGTTTTTCGAATTTTTTTACACCAACACTTTAATCGATAACAGTTTTATACTATAAATACGCATTATTCGGATACCTCCACACAGACCAGGCAGGCACAACATCCAACAAAAAGTAACTCTTCAATGTCGGCTGTTTAGACTAATACACTAGGATCTTGCAAGAGAACTGAAGAAGATGTGGAACATGAGACTCAGGGTAGTGCCAGTCATAGTAAGCGCATTAAGAACTGTCCCAAAGACCCTGGAGGCGAGACTGGAGGAGATCGGAATGAAAGGAAGGATTGAGACTCTGTAGGCCATAGCACTGCTAGGAACTGCATGGATACAGAGGAAAGTGCTAGAAATGTAAAGACTGCAACGGTAATTGTTAGCAGTAGCCTAACAGAGGAAGAGCAATGAAAGCAGAAATGTGAACCACAGCACTGGGATGATAGGCGAAGGAGAGAAAAGATGTTGACTGAAGACCTAAGGACACTTATTGTCACTCAGCCTTCAGCAATGACCACTGGGCAACTGGCGTGAAACTGTTAACTGCAGTATTACTGTGGCCAATGAGAACGAGGAAAGAAGGCCTGGAGACTTGAAGAGATTTGCTGTCACTCAACATCCAGCGGTAATCACCAGGCAGCTGGTATATGGCGAGTTTAAAAGGCAGATACAAGATGTAGCAGACGAGATATCATGGACATGGTTACAAAAGGAAACCTTAAGAGAGAAACGGAATCGCACATCATGGCAGTCCAAAACAAAAGCATAAGGACAAACTACATAAAAACAAAAATCGACAGAACAGCAAATGCTGCATGAGTGGTGAAAGAGATGAGACTGTAAACCACATAACTAGTGAATGTAGTCAACTTGCCCAGAAGGAGTATAAGCGTAGACACGATAGAGTAGCAACGATGATACACTGGGAACTAAGCAAACAAATGAGATTCAGCCATGTGGAAAAGTGGTATCAGCACAAGCCAGAGGCAGTTTTGGAGAATGACAACCACAAACTACTCTGGGACTTTGACATCCAAACTGACCACCTCATCCAGGTAAGAAGACCGGACTTGGTAATAGTAGACAAAAAAAGGAAGGCCTGCCAAATAGTAGACGTTGCTGTACTTGCAGACCATAGAGTAAAAAGAAGGAGAGTGAAAAACAGGAAAAATACCAGGACCTAGCAAGAGAGTTAAGGAAGATGTGGAACATGAAAACCAGGGTAGTACCGGTCATAGTGGGAGCACTAGGAACTGTCCCCAAAACGCTGAGGGAGAGACTGGAGGAGATCGGGATTAGGGGAAGGATAGAGACCGTACAGACCACAGCACTACTGGGAACTGCACGGATCCTGAGGAAGGTGCTAGAGATATAAGGAGTGCAACGAATTGTAGCCCAGGCGAAAGAGAGAGGAGACGCTAGCTGAAGACCTGAAGAAACTTATTGTCACTCAGCCTACAGCGATAACCACTGGGCAACCGGTGTGAAACTGTAAATTGCAGAATTACTGCGACCAATGAGTACTTGGTGAGGAGGGCTGGAGACTTGAGAAGAATTGCTGTCAATCAAACTCCAGCGGTTACCACCAGGCAACTGGTGTGAGATTCTAAATAACAACAATAATAATAATAATAATAATAATAATAATAATAATAATAATAATAATAATGAACACCTGGGCTGTGTCAGTAGTTAGGTATACAGGACCATTCCTAGGATGGACAAAGGAAGAGCTCCAATCAATGGATAGGCGAACAAGGAAACTTATGACGATGCATAAAGCATTACACCCTAGGGATGATACAGATAGACTATACGTTAAGAGAAAAGAAGGTGGTAGGGGGCTCATCAGCATAGAAGATTGTGTCCAGAGAGCTAAAGTAGTCCTAGATAGATATGTGCAAACAAATAGTGAAGAAATCATAAAGAGCGCGAGGGATAGTGCAACAAACAAAGTAGAAAGCAATGGAACGGTACAGCAAACTAGAAAAGAAAAGTGGGAAGGGAAAAAATTGTACGGCGAGTTTAAAAGACATATAAAAGATATAGCAGACGAGAAATCATGGACGTGGTTACGAAAGGGAAACCTTAAGAGAGAAACAGAATCGCTCATCATGGCAGCCCAAAACAAAAGCATAAGGACAAACTACATAAAAGCTAAAATCGACAGAACACAGGCAAACAGCAAATGCCGCATGTGCGGTGAAAGAGATGAGACAGTAAACCACATAACTAGTGAATGTAGTCAACTCGCCCAGAAGGAGTATAAGCATAGACACGATAGAGTAGCAACGATGATACACTGGGAACTAAGTAAACAAATGGGATTCAACCATGGGGAAAAGTGGTATCAGCACAAGCCAGAGGCAGTTTTGGAGAATGACCACCACAAACTACTCTGGGACTTTGACATCCAAACTGACCACCTCATCCAGGCAAGAAGGCCGGACTTGGTAATAGTAGACAAAAAAAGGAAGGCCTGCCAAATAGTAGACGTGGCTGTGCCTGCAGACCATAGAGTAAAAAAGAAGGAGGCTGAAAAAAGGGAAAAATACCAGGACCTAGCAAGGGAGTTAAAGAAAATGTGGAACATGAAAACCAGGGTAGTACCAGTCATAGTGGGAGCACTAGGAACTGTCCCCAGAACGCTGAGGGAGAGACTGGAGGAGATCGGGATTAGGGGGAGGATAGAGACCGTACAGACCACAGCACTACTGGGAACTGCACGGGTACTGAGGAAGGTGCTAGAGATATAAGTACTGCAACGAATTGTATTTCTGTCATGATATGCGAAAGAGGGAGGAGACGTTAGCTGAAGACCCGAGGAGACTTATTGTCACTCAGCCCTCAGCGATAACCACTGGGCAACCGGTGTGAAACTGTAAATCGCAGAATTACTGCGACCTGCTAGTACTAGGAGAGGAGAGCTGGAGACTTGAGGAGACTTGCTGTCACTCAAACTCTAGCGGTTACCACCAGGCAACTGGTGTGAGATTCCAATTAATAATAATAATAATAATAATAATAATAATAATAATAATAATAATAATAATAATAATAATATTTCAAGCTGATGTAAACGTGATATTTACTCTTCATTCCGACGGAAAAAAGGTCATATGACGAGTCACGTTTCAGTCTAATTTAGATAACGCTTATTTTTCCGATGTTCTGGTTTTCAAACAAATAAACATGCAACGTGGACTTGGGAAAATCATGCTTTGTGTCGCAAGGGGAGATCAAATGTTTATCAGACAAACAAGATGAGTTAGAGATATCATAAAATTCATTAAAAAAAAAAAACAGTGGTAATGCGCAGATCATGTGTAGACAATCGCTGGACATCACAACTGAAAATACCCATCCCAAAAGATCCAAAGCTTAACTTTGACTGAGAGATAGAGTGACGACTTTTGCATTGTAAAGCACCCATCAAGGAGATCTGGTAAATCATTAGGAAAGTCCATGTCTAACAACGGACGTTAGAATGCAACTGATTATGAAGATTGTTATGATACTTATATTGTTGCACAAACAATAGTGACGTAATTTTATTGTGTAGTATGACTTCATTTGCATTGGAAGACATCTGGAAAATAAGAAGATATGATACATACTACACAAGACACTGGCCATGGTGCAGGGGTTAGCCAGCTTGTGTACACGTATCTATGTTAAAAAGAGGATATATATATATATATATATATATATATATATATATATATATATATATATATATATACATACATACATATATATATATATATATATATATATATATATATAGATAGATAGATAGATAGATAGATAGATAGATAGATAGATAGATAGATATAAATATAGATATAGATATATATAGTGAACAATAGGGAATGTAACAGACTCAGGAGTAAGAGTTTATAGAAATATTGTTTACTGATTGATTAATCCATAAATGAATTAGAGTGCTACACACATTTCAATAGCGTGGTGTGTGTGTGTGTGTGTGTGTGTGTGTGTGTGTGTGTGTGTTGAATTAAATTTGGAAATTGGGCCAACTTCACTATTCACGACGCTAATGTGTGTGTGTTTGAACGTGCTTTTCCGTGGTTAAAAGATCCCAGTATAAAACAAATTCAACATCAGACTTTTTTGGGGGGGGCCTAAGTGCTGAAAAGTGTCACAGACAAGTTTTAGAAACAAAAATAAAGCAAGTGATTCAACATGCCCCTGAGACTAATTATTCTCCCAAATATAAAGATCCGTCAACAAATTTGGAACTGTGAAAAAATCCGTCTGCAAATTTGGAACCTTGGAAAAAACAAAAATCGAAACGATTTAACCTCACTTACGAATTCATAACACTTCATCGATTAGGAACTTTTAGACCCGTATTTTATTCATGAACTTTCAGTTTATTTTCTTCATTCATCTTGAAAAGCTACAAGATAACACAGATGCAAAAGAAAAATAAACCCGATTAGGTTTATCTATTTAGTTATTCATGCACAATACAGTCCATCCTCTTTCTTTCTTTATGCCCTCTCGGCCAATTCAGGACCTAAGGTCGGAATAAACGAAGTGGGAAGAAAGAGAAAGAAAGTATGATTTAAATTTAAAATTTCTTCCACTTTCACCCATATGTTAATCAATTTGTCGATGATGGTTATTGAAATAAGATACACCGTAAACGTTCCAGAAAGGCAATGAAGAGGTTTCGTTAGTTTCGGGGCCACGAAGGTCAAGTGAGTGCTATTTACAACTGACAGAAGTCATCATTCAAGACGGAAAATCTTTTCTTAAAATCTCCACGCTCTTTTCCTCGATTTTCAAAATTTTATTTCTGTATTTTATCCAAGTACTAGCAGAATACCCGTCTTACAAAGAGGATATACATCTAATTTCAGATCAGTTTACATCGTCATTTTTTTTTTCAAATTCTTTATAGTTGAGGTTTAGATGTCTGTTAGCTCCCGGATTGATCGACCTCTCAGTCTAAAGACCATCAAAGTACGGATACTTAATACTGTCAGCAGCAATAATCATATCAGTTTATTTATTTGCACCCCACGACCACATACATGACACTAAGTTGTAATTAAGGTGAAATCTTGCACGTTTTTGCACGAGCTCATACAGGGTTCAGGAGAAACCAAATCCTTGCGCATGATTTCACAAGGATGTCGGGAAAAGCTTGACTTTGATCACTAAACAAATTCAAAGATCGTCAACATATAGATACTAAACTTTGATCTTAGCTGAAAGGTCAATCTGTCTATTTGTATACCTACGGCTCCGGATTCGACACATGGTCGTTTTACTGTGGGGTACCAGTTTGGAGAGTCAAAAAATGTTCCAGTCCCAGCAACTAGTGTCACAAAGGTGTCAGGGCAAGCCCCAACCCTTTCCTTTCGATGTGACAGGACAGTACTACTATGGGGCGAACTGCTCCCCCGAGACTGGGCCAGGTAATTTCCTGAGTCCCTATGACGAGACCCAGGCTCCCGTCGCTAAGCAACGCCGAGCCTACCTGGTCTATCATCGGCCACGACTTTGCATCGACTGATCGACCTCTCAGACAAAAGACCACCAATGTACAGATACTATACTTTGATCTTAGCCAAAAGGCTGATAGACCGAACTGGGGTTACATGTTAGCAATATACATCAAATCATTTATTTTCCTCCCCTAAAAGGTTATTCTATTGATTTGAAGAAAGTATTGTTATGTCCTTACGTTAATTTCCGTCCTCGTTTCAAACGGCGAAGGAGTACTAAGTTGATCATGGGGGTGTAGGATGACACAAGGAGTAAGAGTATGGAGAATGGACTCGGCTACGACTGTTGTTGCGCCGGTTTTTCCAGAATTTTGTAACAGCGAATATGTTCATCAGTATCAACCACAAATTCCATGTATTTGTCACTTCGATGATGAAAACCACAGATGTCCGAGGGGGCCTGTAGTGATCACGTCATGACATTATAGCTAATGTGTGTTGCTTGTGTATCGATCTATGTACAAGTATCAATAGAATGACATCGAAAGACGTTGACTCCACTGCCCGTAGGTAATGATATATCAGTTGAGATTGTTAAGCGTTGCTCTGGATTAGGCATTCAACAACACGCTGACGATGACAGAGAAAACCTGTACTGACTTACAATACAACATTTCTATACACAGTAAAAATGGCTTCCAAATCTAGTTTGCAAACCCCCACGTACTAGCGAGGTTTTGGTATTCATGAAGATCTATTTATGAGCGCAAACTTTTGCAGTTTTGAGGTTTTCAATCTAAAATTGAATCTTGAAATTGGGCCAACTTCACAATTAACGACGCTAATGTTTTTTAAGAATTTTCTTTCGTTGCAAATGACCCGTTACCTTTTTTTTTTCTTCAATTTTTTTTTCATTTTTCTGGGTTTTAATGATATCTTTTAGTTTTGTTTTTGTTTCCTCATTTATTTATCGTGAATTTGACCGTTGCATGATTTTTAGTAGTCTTCAATTAGCAATAAATTAAACGTTTTGTCAGTTAGCCGTTAATGAACCAAACGTTCCTTTTCTGGGGTATAATTCTTATTTTTTTATTCTTTTCGGAGATGTACTTTGATTGTTTGTTAAAGAAACAAAAACAAAAATCAGTCTTGGGAACTCATCAGATAGCCAGAGGCCGGATAATTTATTTCAACAAGTCTTAACGTCAGCTGTTGAAATGAAAAAATTAATTTGAAACATTCTTTTCTTCTTACTCGGGTTTTTTTTTTTCAATTTGCTTCTGAAGTTGAAAAGTAAATAAAAAATCCTGTTCAACCCTGCCAGCTAAAACAACTTGAACTGGAGAGCTGAAGAAAAGCGGGCGACAATCATGTATTTTTCAAAAAAAATTCCAAGCAATTCTTAAATTCTTACTAAAATACACACTTTGCTCGGTAGAGATAAACTGTTTCTTCAAAGTTATACATATTCTACTTCCAAATTATGTGGCTTTTACCATCGTTTCAATAAATAGCCATCTGTGAAAATTCCTTACTCCTCCCAGTGACAGCTATGTCAGCTGGAATTTTACAATACATGTGAGTACACTTGAACAATTCTATTGGTTGAAACGAACTCATAGTAATATAGCGTATATAATAATTTATAATACTTTTGAAATCCACAATAGACAATAGTGATTACTTTGGCTTCATTCTGCGAGAAGCCCGAGCGATTATGATAAGATTCAAAGCTGTATAGATAATTTGTGGACACCATATATATATATATATATATATATATATATGAATATATATATATATATATATACATATATATATATATATATATATATATATATATATATATATATATATATTGATGAAATCTTTTTGTGCTATTTCAACTTTTCAAGCGATTTATCAATTCTCTATGAACGTAAGAAGTATATGTATATATATAAATGTAAGCACATAGACACAGACACACACACATATATATACAATGAAATACACAAAGTGCAAACACGTACACACACACACACACACACACACACATATATATATATGTATATATATGTAGAGAGAGAGAGAGAGAGAGAGAGAAAGAGAGAGACATCGGACAATTCTAACTGCGCCAGTGAACTAAATGTAGTATAGTGTGTATATTATTTTGCAAGCAATCTTGTTTCCCTTTGGTTGAACGGGGGACATAAAGCAGCAGAGCAAGATAAGGCTTTTGATTCCAAATAAGTACAGAGAAACTGTAGAATATTTTGGAAACCGTCGCCATTCTTTGACAGCATGGATCATATGATTCCTTAGAATAATTGGTGAAATATTAAAGTATAAAAAGTTTTTTATTCACAGATCTATTTGTTATTGAAGTTAGAAGAATGGCTCCTAGTGCACCATTCTGCATTGCATTCAGCCACAGATAGAAATAATTCTCACAGAAAAAGGGCGAAAACAACAAGCATTACAGAGAAATTACATCTATTTACGGATTGACTTCTCTTGGCGACTCTAAATTATATAGCCACAAGAGTATAGCCGTCCAAAAAGACAAGATTATTTATGTATGGATCTGCTATGAAGAAGGCTGTAGCTATTATGTTAGGTAATTTGTTTTCAATAATTCAAGTATCATAATTTTTTTTCAACCCATCTAAAACTGTTTTAATATGATCAGACATGATGTCTCAAGGGGTTTATATGATGTAATTTTTCTATTGTTATGTTATAATAAGAGAGTAATTCAACCAAGGAGATCAAATTTGGGTGCAAACAAACAAAAATATTCTAAAAAAAAAACAAACAAAAAAAACAGAAGGATGTGCATATAAGCTCATTGTATGGTTAGATATTATGTTGAATGCAGCAACTTTGGGAGATATATATAGAGAGAGAGAGAATCACATTACTGCGAGACTATGAACTCAAATATACTCTTTCCTTGCTAGAGAGTTATGGTAATGATACTGTATTGTTTTGTGATCCCCATAATACTTCAATGGTAAACAACTGATGAATGCTACGGGAAAATTCCACTCGCATACTTTAAGACCTAATTCTGTAAAAACAATAAATCCTTTTGAAACTCTTTTGATTTATAGCTATTACTAAATAATTATTTGCATGACATAAATGAAATAGACGAATAACTGAGCCCCAAAGATATGTGTGCTAGATAATCATTTGGACCTACCGTAGTAGCATTTCAAGTACTCTAAAATTGAAGAACTTTATATGTGGATACAAAAAATATCAATTTCTCAATTACGCACCCACGCACGGGCGCGCGCACACACACACACACACAAACAAACATATATATATATATATATATATATATATATATATATATATATATATATATATATGGACATCAGAAACAAAAAAAATATTCTCCAATAAGACATGTATTATTTGAAATAAAAGGACTTTTGCTTCTGAAATAAAATGTTGCAATATGTGTTCTTTACACGTACGATTTGTCTAAAACGAAGCAGTATTCTAACGTGTTTACGGATACATTTTCGATGAGTTTTAAAGGTGTTAGTTTGTGAGACTTACCACTAGTTGCTGTACAGATGTATTTAGGTGTAAATTTAAGAAATAATGGATTTTCCAAAATCCTCATCGCAAGGATTATCTGCCTTACCATGACAAACACCCGTCTGAAAGTAGAAAAAATATTTACAGTGATAGTTAGCGAGATAAACTAATGTGTTCATACATATATACGTATTCATAAAATTTACATCATGTCCAAACAACAATTTCATGCACATACACGCGTGTACATGGATATATCAAACGATTTCACTCATCATCATTCCGACCATTTTCGTTGAGCACAGACTTTCCCAAGATCTACCAGACCTATCAGTCGAGGATGTTGCGGTATCGATATTCCCTGCCTTGTCCGTCAAACTATCCTTTTTTTTGTTTTTATTGCTGACAAAAATTTGCATATGATCCGCAGGAATCCATGATATGAGTTGTGATGTCCAATAGTTGTCTGACATTTTTTGAATATGGCCTGCCCATTGCCATTCGATTTTGTAATGCATTCAATGATATCTCTGACTACGGTTTATTTCCACTCAAATATACTGTGCTATTGCATGGTCTTTCCAAATGATGTAACTATGATTTTGTGAACGTTCCATGATTCTTTGCTTCCATATTTCTGCCCGATAGGTGACTATTCGAAGAAAGTATTAGATAAATAGATCAATAGATGCCTATCGCCTTTTTTGGTCCCTTGTCGTCCTAACATTGAAAAAAGATATATGAGTATATAGCTATTTGAGTAGATTAGGTGTTTGTTTTCCATATATATATATATATATATATATATATATATATATATATATAACCATCTATCTACACGCATAAAAACATCATTAGACGGTGAGACATGTCTTGTTCTGTATGTAATCCTTATTTGCAAATTAATTGGAAAATAATGCTTACTTTGTTTCAATAGAGAATTGAAATCAACTGAAATGACCCCTCTAAGATGCAAGTTTTGGCGATGCATATAGAGAGTCTAGGGAACCCAATCGGCAGAATCCCTATCTTGTTCTCTCTGATATAAACAAAGAGAAATCAGAGCATTATAAGTATAACAACTGCCGGAAATGAAGCCATGTTTGGAATTCCAAAGCCACAAGGGGCCTCACTCCCTAGTTTGAAGTCAGAGTTACTTTTTTCTAAAGGCTAACGAATCCAATGTGCCAGTCTATTTCACTCATAGCTCTGTGTGTGTGGAGGCCATACGTCTCTTTCAAAAGTGAACTTGAACAGGTTTGATCAGTGTTTGGTATTAGTGAACCATATCTTTTGGCAGCATACATAGTTAAGGTTGATCAAGTGAAAAAAGATTAAAATGTAGATCAACTAATGAGTTACCTTTTTTAGCTCTTGATGGGCAGTGATCATTGGAGAGTCAAAACTGTACACGCTAAAAAATCAATTTAGCATAATCTCACATTTCAAATTGAACCCGCCATCCAAGACGTATTCGGGTAGTGAATTAAAAAAAAAAACTATTTTTAATCCGTTGGACATGCTAAAAGCATTTTAGCCTGATGTACGTCTTCACACATAGCCAGTCAGTCAATCAACCGAACTAACTTGAACACCAAAGACTGTTTTGTTGACAGTTTTCTCTCACAGATTTTAATAAATATTATATACTGCCGATTTTGCGAGAAAAATGATTCTCTGTGACAATAAGTAACTGAGAAACTTCAGTAAGGAAAGGAAATATTTTCGCCATATATATATTTGTTAGCAAAATAAAGGAAGCGCCTTACTGAGACTCATGTAAAATTAAACAATGAGAACCCTCATGATAGCTATAGCTTTGTTCATGGCAGCTTGGGTTACACAGACCACATTACTTCAGTACTCAGCCTGTTTGCAATAGATGAAATAGACATAGAGTTGGCTACCACCAATGGAAATGTCACTTATATCACTATAGCAAGAGATAAGATGGATTTATGGATTTACCAAGGGCATTAGTGCTGAGTGAACACAAACGAGCTTGGCCCCAGATTGCTGAGTATATTTGCTATGGTTCCTCCGGCTCAGCCTCCCTACACCTTTAAAAACCAAAATAACATACTTAAACTAATGTTATATAAGGGAAGAAAACAAAGTGAGGATTTTACGCGGAAGAAACATCTGGAACAGATACGGCTAACGTCATCTTTGTGGGAGCATCTAAAACGTAGACATATTCTGAAATACCCGAAGTGCACTGCCTTGATTTCATTGATAGTTACCGGCTTTGCATCACTTTTAGTGCTGAACTACGTATCATTAATCGATGCGTAAAAAAACCCAACTTCTGATTGGAAGAGAAGAGCAGAAAAGAAATTAAATGGAAATAAAGTTCGGTGAGGTATAATTTGAAGCGAGGAGATTAGAATAGGCAGCAAAGATAGAGTGATAATTAGTTTGTGTCTATTTTAAAATGTGGCCAATTGAAAATGTTTTCTGATCTTTTTCGTTAAATAAAGAATCGATTGTGAAAGTGCCTGTAAAAAGGAATAACAAAATACGTACAAGAGTCTCTTGTAATGGGATGCAAAAATAGCGAGAAAAAAACATTTCATAGTCTAATCTATCATTGATGTATATTTTATACATCGAATATTTTTGAAAAAACCAACATCGTAAGTGTGATTGAAGGATTCATTAATGGCGTGGACAATGGAATTGACGATCTGAGTTCAAACGCCGGTTGAGTTTGGTAATGTCCCATTCGCACTTTTTTCTTCTAAAATCGGTGAAATAGTAGAGGAGATCAAGCACTCTAGGGAAAGCAACCAGTCTAAAGGGGATCAACTCTTATTTTAAAGTAAACAGGGTTTTTAACACACGCTTTGACGTCCTTCCGGTAGTTCCTACAGCCATGCTGAGTTTTTTTACTCCTGGACTACATTAGCCTTGCAGATAGAGAGAGAGAGAGAGAGAGAGAGAGAGAGAGAGAGAGAGAGAGAGAGAGAGAGACTGACTGACTTTTAGGCCTGTATATCGCAGGATCTCCATACTCTTCACCCTGGTATGCACCCTAGAAGTAGAGGGCGTTGTTCTGTTGTATGTTAAAAAATAACAGAGGCCTTCATACTAGCTTCTCTTTAACTATTTTCTGCTTCTTTCTCTATGTCTTTCTCTATGTCTTCAGAGGATGTCAATTGGCCAAGACTCTAACATCAGGAATAATAGACTCGATGAGCCGATTCAGACTATGAATGGGACAATTTATGTCTTTTTCGCTGTTATCTGACTACTCGGACAGCGTAATGGTAAGCATGTCCGTCTTGAGTCCCGGCAACAAGAGATTATTTTCGAACATTTCATTAGGACTAATCTTTCGATGTACCCAGCATATCGCTAAGTGCACTCTGGACTGCATGATCAGGGTGAAAGAATCCCTTTGGTGGACTTGCATCCTGGCTCGGCGTTGATTAGAATTTAAAAAAAACAACCAGTAGGAATACAATCCTAGTCTCGACCGGTTTTGAAACTTGCAAGAATCACTGGAGTTGATGCATGCTACAGAAGCCGGGTCATCATCATTGGCCTCCATACACGAATGGGAGTCCTCACTCAAGGGACTTGCATGAACACTCTCTTTACCGCAAGCTAGAGAGTAAATATCGCATGGTGAAGTGAATGATTCAACATCAAGTGCTTGTCGTTTTTAACTCAATTTTGCACATCACAAACAGGTCAAGTCAGAGGTAACGTGATAAAGGAGCTTAAATGACGATGACTGAAGCTGCACCCAGTATAAAGACACACCTTTTTTTTTTTTTGATTTGCTTAGATCAGTCTGACATAGGACTATAAATGGCGGAGATGTATCTCACTATCGTACAAATAGTGTAAGAATACAGATTAAAAGTTAAAGAATATTCTACGATATGCGTGCAAGGGTGTATTGGTAGATGTGTACAAAGTTCCCCATCACTCTTCCTTGGGAACTAGTGACTTGACATTTAAAACCAGCTTTCTGTCAGAAACTTTTGCATACACTTAATCATATAACCATGTTCAGGCTATCCATAGCATTGCAAGAGAGCAGGGTATATAATAGAAAAGACAGGAGTCTGAGACATCATAGAAACTGTTAGAAAACAGAAATGGCCATGGGCTGGACATATTGTAAAAATGGCAAACTACCTTTGGACATCACATCCCGGCGACCAAATGCAAGGTTGCAGCAGACAGAAAGTAAAACGGTATGACGAGTTCGATAAATGGTGTAAGTACTGGTTCCGTGATGCCCATGACAGAAAGATCAGGCGAATCTTGGAGAAGATCTATGGCATATGACGGACGTTAATGATGATGATGATGATGATGATGATGATGATGATGATGGCCAATGATACATCAGAGTACGCACGCACATTGTAAACATTCATACATGCAAATATTTTTGAATACACGATTTTGATATATATATATATATACATATATATATATATATATGTGTGTGTGTGTGTGTTTCTGAAATGTTGCAGTAATGAACAGTATTGCTCTCGAACGATCAATGCAAGAATATAATAAGATGAATAATATAAAAGTAATTACTCATTGAAGTAAAAGACCAAAACAACCACGCTTCAAAGATTATAACTATTTGAAAATGAAATTATAAAACTGAGGAAACTAATTATGCGTTTTCTACAGAGGAACAAAATAAAAAAAATCCAATACTAGGTCCGGGTATACTTTTCATACATAAATATGTAAATATGTCTATTGTACAACGATCAAATTGAAAAATCACAACTGGAGAAAATGAACTACTTTAAATACTTACGACGACTAGGACTATCGATACTCAAAAGAAGAAGAAATCAAGCATCACAACCTTAGTGTACAAAGAAAAAAAATCGAAGATACACAACCAATGCATCGTCCCGATAGTCACCTATCGAGCTGAGACATGAAATATGACCAAGGAAATAATGGAGAGATCACGAGACAGTACAATATATCAGGGGAAAACAGGAATCTGAGACATGAAAGAATTCGTTGGAAAACTTATATGGCAATGGGCTGGTCATGTCGCAAGAATGGCAGACAACTGATGGACACCACGACTCACAACATGGATCCCCAGAGATCGCATGCATATACAAGACCGATAGAATACAAGATGGAGAGAGTAACTAGACTAATTCAGAATATTTTGACTCCACTGAGCCCACGATAGAAAGGTGTGGTGGAGCCTAGGGGAAGCCCTGTGCTCAAAGACGAACGTAAAGGGACTGATGATGGTGCGATGATTTACATGAGAGAGGTTGTAGTTTGCTGTCGGTTAGAAAATAATGAAAATCCTGGCAAATTCCATCGACATTGTTTGCTCTATTAAACAGAAGTGAAAAAAAAGGAAACAGCACGCTACATTATGCATCAAAAGGGCCTTCAATGGCGAGAATAGAACATTTAGAACGATAAAAACAGTATCAACAGTTGTAGGCAGAGCATAAAAAGGAGGAAAAAAGAAAGAAAGAATCAGGAAGTCAAGCGGAAACATAAACATCGAATCCGGAAATGATATTAACCATACAATGTACACGTACAAATATACTACAAAAACAAAGCAAAAGGGTAACATATATAATAAGAAAAATGAATACAAACAGAACATGCAAAGTGTTTGTGCTTTTTGCATGGTTCGTCGCTTGGTCTTCCGGCATTGCTTAGTTGATAGTTGTCGAATGGCTTTTGAAAAGCCAACATGGCTTCGGAGATCAGGCTATTTCAGGGGGTTGGGGGTATAACGGAGGCTTTCCCGTTTTAGTTTCAGTTGCTGATAAAAAAAAAAGCTGATTGGCAATTGACTGTTGACGCCTCCACCCAATGAAGAAAAAAATACGGACCGTTTAAATATTTGTCAGATCTCAGTTTATTTGATATAATAAAAGGGACCTCCGCATAGTCAGTGAATTTTTACAGCCGATCCTTTCTATTTGTTAATACGTAAAGATCGATTTCTTTCTTCTAAAGGGGTTTTGTTTTATCATACCCATTCTGATACAGTAATCATCGCCCCTCTCACAACCGCAGGCATATCCACCCACCACCATATATTTACAGGGCGTTTAATAAAAGGACACAAGGGGGTTGGTTATCAATTCTGTTGTCAGACCTCAATGTCCCTACTTAGATAGGAAATTTTCTCTCTATAACAGTCTATATGTGTAATTGGTATAAGCAACTGATTTTAGCATAATGATAAGGCCATTACGCCGAAAAAATTAATATTTATCAGTTAGAAATGTTTCTTTCGTCATTAAGCTAGGGATATATATATATATATATATATATATATATATATATATATATATATATATATATATATATATATATATATATACATATATGTATATATATATATATATGTGCTTACATATATGTATATATATATATATATATATATATATATATATATATATATATATATATATATATATATTGCAAGGCACAGGAAAAAAACTATTGCAATCAGCACAAAAGGACATGTATTTAAGCATGTTTTGTAGTTTTTTGAGCTGCATTTATTGGAAAAAGTCGAAATGAATTATACTCATAATGTAATTTTATATTAATCAGACTGGTAGTTTTTTTATCTTTTCAACTGAAATTTTGGTCAAAATCAAACAGCAATTAGTATGAAAAGACTAATTAACCCCGTTATTTGGTTCGGTTATTAAACTAGATAGTTTCAAAAGAGACCAGTGAATGGTTTGAAATAATAATTAACAAAAATCAGTTTCGGCTGGTTAGAAGTCCTAATAGCAGTACAACATACTTAAAAAGCTAATATATATATATATATATATATATATATATATATATATATATATATATATATATATATATATATATATATATATATAAACTAGGGGAAACTGGAGGCAGATAGAAACCTGTAGGAATAAGTCAACCTGACGTCCGCTGCAGAATTGTTTGCCTGAGAACGTTGCAGAAATGGATTACACTAACAACGAAGTAGTAAGATATTTGAAGTCCGAAGAATCTAAAAATATCTGTACTTTACATTCATGAATCATCATAGCCCGCCCGAATACAATGATTATTCATCTAAAATAGTATCTAAAATGATTTGGAAAATAATATTTTGTACTAAAATCATCAAGAACTTTGTCAAAGAACATTCTAAACTATCAGCAAAAATTCAACGTTGATCTTAAATTATCCAAAGAAAATATATTCATGAGATTATTTTAAAGATTGCATAGAATGACTATTACCACCAGAAGAGCACTTTTTTTTAGATGGTGACTTGTGGTGTACTCATGCAAGTTTTTTAATCTGTAACTCCGAAATGCGTCCATGAACACTTGGTGATTTACACACACACACATACACACACACACACATACACACACACACACACACACACACACACACGGACATTAGGATGAGACTAATCAATTGCCCACAGCTGGTTTTTCAGCCATTTGTCGAGCAACGGTAATTAGTTATTCGTATTAGAAAATCAGCCTGCTCTTATTATACCGACTGACGAACAAAAACATCATGACCACCAGCGTCAAAATACCCATATAACAGCCTTTACCCAGTCAAGTATGGATTTTACAAGATCTTTAGAGGATTTTCAGGGATTTTGTACCTAGATGTTTACAATAGGCCCTTCAACTGTGATTAGTTACATTGGAGGTTTTACAAAGTGGACTTTTTCTGCCAAGCACATTTCATAAGTGCTCAATGGGAGCGAGCTCCAAGGGGATCGAGGGGTGTGGCCAAGGGAACTAAGTGAAGTCTTTTTCGTGTTCCTGAAAATTTTCCCTCACAATTTGAGCAGTACGCAAGAGTGAATTCATAAATGATTCAACTGAAATTGTAAAAAATAAAGGTGTTGACCGGAAGAAATGTATGTGGTCTTCAATAATGTTGAAGTTGGATGTAGACGACAACTTACCTTCTGCTTGAATGATAAGACGAAATGTTCTGAAGCAAAATACTGCCTAAAGCGTTGCAGTACCAGAACCAGCTTGTTGCGTCCCCGCATTGGAGACATGCACCAACTCAGCAGTTCACTTTCTTCAGGAGAAATCGAGGCATGAAACCTTCTTCCATTGATATCAAGCCTAGTTGTCACATTCGACTGCTAACTGAATACGATTTCTGCAACACGAATTGATTGGCAGGGGTACCCTGTCGGGTCTGCGGCTACACAGCCCCGTACATAGCAAGTATCGATGCAATGATTTATTTCTTCCTTCATCTTGATTAAAGTTATCACCCATGTTTAGGGTTTAACTTACATAAGTAAAAGATGTAAATAATGGGGACTGGATATCTAGCTAGACGTAAAGTTAACGAATGGTGTAAAGTAAAGTTAACAAAAGATTCGCAGATAAAAAATGGCAGAAGTTAAGCATATCAATACAGAATGGACTTTTTTCCAACAGCAGACTTATGATGGCTGATGTTGATGCTGTTGCTTGATATATATATATATATATATATGTATATATATATATATATATATATATATATATATATATATATATATATATATATATATATATATCAAGCAACGGCTTCAACACCAGAATGACTATAAATTGCATTTTATTATATTGAAACTTTCTTTAAATAACCTCCCGTTATAACACGTTGAATGTATCACGTAGCCTAGACAACAAAAATAGAACAAGCAATTAAAAAGGATGTAACTGCTGCAAGCATCGAATCTGTGTCTGTTAGGGTAGCCACTCAAACGTATTGTTGTTCAAACCTCTGAGCTGAACAGCCAACGGTAATGAAAAATTCCTGCAGTGGCCGAATTTTTTCTGATTGTTTGTTCTATTTATGCTGTTTAGGCCAAGTAATATATTCAACGTGTAATAACAAGAGATAATTTCAAATGAGAAGTACAATATAACATAACCCAATTCGTAATCACACACACACACACATATATATATATATATATATATATATATATATATATATATATGTGTGTGTGTGTGTGTGCACGCGCATGAGTGCATATATGTCTGTGCATGCATGCATGCATGTAAAACGTAAACACACGCATGCACAAGCATACACACACATATGTATGAACATTTTTCGTCTTTTCGCCTACACCTCTCAAAAAACAACCATCACTCTTATATCTAGTATTATCTCTTTGATAGATATACCGACTTCTCCTCACCTTTGCCTAACACCCAAACACATACATATATGCGTTATGAAATCATGCACCTGCTCAGTATATGTGTGTATGAACGATAAGGTGTCAGCATGTGTGTGTGTGTGTGTGTGTATGTGCATATCAACGCCATCATCATCCACATTGACCTTCTAATCGTATTACATATCCATCTAAAAACACTTCACGTATAAAGAGTAAACGAAGGCTTATTTCATCTTCCTCTTTGATCTTTGATATGTTTGATGATATTGGGCAAAAGCAGAAAAAAAATCAAATGCTTTTTTTTTTCGTCGGCTCATCAGAATAACCGAATCACCTTTCCCTTCTGGAGCCAATAGATTTTTCATGCTTAAATGCAGATTTTCCTGACAGTAGACAAATATATCTAGTGGCGGAGACTATATGAATGATTAAGGTAATCCGGTAATAAAGCTTTTGTCTTTATGGATACCTATTCTGCTTATCAGTGAAGGTTTTTATTCGATTATTATTATTATTATTATTATTATTATTATTATTATTATTATTATTATTATTATTATTATTATTATTATTATTATTATTATTATTTGCAATCTCACACCAGTTGCCTGGTGGTAACCGCTGGAGTTTGAGTGACAGCAAGTCTTCTCAAGTCTCCAGGCCTCCTCTCCTAGTACTCATAGGTCGCAGTAATTCTGCGATTTACTGTTTCACACCGGTTGCCCAGTGGTCATCGCTGAAGGCTGAGTGACAATAAGTCTCCTCAGGTCTTCAGCCAACATCTCTTCTCTCTTTCGCCTATTATGTCAGTGCTGTAATTAGCATTTCCGCTTTCATTTCCCTCCCTCAGTAGGGTCACTGTTGACAGTTGATGTTGCAGTCCTCATATTTCCAGCACTTTCCTCAGGATCCGTGCAGTTCCCAGCAGTGCTGTGGTCTGTACAGTTTCCATCCTTCCCTTCATCCCAATCTCCTCCAGTCTCACCCTCAGTGTTTTTGGGGGCAGTTCCCAATGCGCCCACTATGACCGGCACTCCCCTGAATTCTTCCTCAATTCTCTTGCTAGGTCTTGGTATTTTCCCCGTTTTTCACTCTCATTCTTCTTTACTCTATGGTCTGCAGGTATAGTTACGTCTACTATTTGGCAGGTCTTCCTCTTCTTGTCTACAATTACCGTCTGGTATTCTTGCTTGGATGAGGTGGTCAGTTTGGATGTCAAAGTCCCACAGTAGTTTGTGGTTGTCATTCTCAAGGACTGCCTCTGGTTTATGCTGATACCACTTTTCCACATGGTTGAATCCCATTTGTTTATTTAGTTCCCAGTGTATCATCGCTGCTACTCTATCGTGTCTGTGCTTATACTCCTTCTGAGCGAGTTGATTGCATCCACTAGTTATGTGGTTTACGGTCTGGGTGAGTCTGTCATGTAATATGATGAATTTCTTGAACCAATATCCATGGATCTCGTCGGGACCCGGTGCTTTCCAGTTGGCTATTTTCCTAAAAGCATGTTCCAATGTAGTTTCATTCAATAATATTGGTTCTCCAATGTCTAATTCTTCAAGTTTTTTTCTCATCGCGGTGTTATGTTGTGTCTTTTTGGGTGCCCCTATATGCTGTTCCAGTAGTTCTGGGCCTCTGTGGCGTCTGGTTTTATGTTCTGCCTTCTTTTCCGTTTCAATCCTTGTAAAACTTTCTCTCGTTGTTTTGGAATGTGCAGTTTTACGTGTATTGGGCCGTTCTTAGTCTGTATCTCTTCAGTCTTGCCTCTTTGGCTAATCACTTCTGATGTTTCTCTTCAACTGCAGTAGGGATGCCTTTTTTGCGTTACCTTGTATTTTTCCCAAAGTCTTACTCGTTGTCTGTCTGTGTGTGGTGCATTTCTCGGCAGTGCTTCATCTCTCTAGAGTTGAGAGATCTGCCTCTGTAAATTTCCCCGTTGGGTTTCTCTTCCATATTATTGCTTGGGGTTCTTTCTTGTGTTGTGAAGCTTTGTGTGACCTTTTTTGCCCCAGCGTAGATTAAGTTGTTGAGTTCCAGAAGGGTGTTCGTTTCAATGTGCTCTACGAGGCAGTTGATATGTTCGGTCACTTCTCCAAATTTCTTTCTGTCTTTGTCTCTTTATTATTATTATTGTTATTATTATTATTATTATTATGAATGAGGTGTTTCAGAAAAGATGCAGTTGTCTTTTTACTAACTTATATTTGAAGTATTTCCTTCCGAAGTCACAAATTTGAGAATGATTACGAAAATTATTTATGCATCCATTTGAATAGAAGCAGGTCTGTACTTGTTTGAATACGCACTTTCATTGTATTAGGAAAGCTTACATTACATAGAAAAGAACGGATGCTTGAATGTGGTTAGCACATGACGCAATAATTAGAACTATTGTCCTTGGTTACTGTGTTGCCTCTTGACTATTATTTCAACTTAATATTCGGTAATAGTAAATTTTACCCTCTTATCCCTAGGACTTCGTACTATAAGAAACACTTCCTATGAGGACTGTCTAAAAAGCCGTATACAATCACTGAAATAGCTGGCCAAAGTTTATGTTGCTTTAGTCCACATCAAAATAATCTCCTCAGGATCGGATACTCTTTTCATCGCGCTTTATCTCTAAAAGCAGTCAGTAATGTGTTTTTTCGAGTCCACAACCTCCTTAACAAAGACAGTGGTTTGAAACTTCCTCCTTTTACGGAGTCCAGAAGTTGCAGGGATCCAAACACGGTTTGTAGAGTGGCTGTCAGACCTGAGGGGTTCGATGTTTTGCACCGTAAGATCCTTACACGAAATGTTATAGACCCATCAACTCGATCATTGGGTATGCAATAGTCCCGTTATACACAATATAATTAAATGGCATCTCCTTTCTCCCTGTTAGAGGAAAAAAAAACATTGATGGAGTCCATTTCTTTCAGTATGTTTCACGAGCAGTCACAAAGAATTGTTGAATATTGCTTGGAATGGGGGTCAATTGGAGACGAAATAATCTCATTCTATTTATTTTAGTTGATAGAGTATTACAAATCATTATTATTCATTTTTTCTACTATTTACCTCAATCTATATTAATCTCGATTGTAGCTGCTCCTCATTGCAACTAAACTAAGTCTGGGTACTTTCAAGAGTACAACGCTGTTAATTCATTTGCTCACTGCTGAAATGTACCCAGTTTGAGTTTTGTTGTGATAAAGAGCTACCATAATCAAGATAAAGGTGAAGAGTAATAGAAATATTATCAGATGAAAGAATATATTTTGCATTTTATAGATTTTACAGCCAAAATGTGCTGAACATTATACAATAAAGTTTCAGAACAAAATCCAGCTAATTTCTATGTGTCAGTTACTCTGAATCTTCTCCTTTGTTTCTGAGCTGCTTTGTTTCCCCACCGAGTGGTTGTGATGAAAAGCAACTCTAATAAGGATTAAAGAAATGACTCTTAACCAAATAACACTTTTGAACAAAAAAGGCAAACAATATCCGTGAACTTATTATAAGAACGGCACTATCAGGCAGTAAACTGTACTATTACAAAGATTTCACCGTTAAAACAGGTGGAATTTGTACGAACTGTATAAATAATGGAGAAAAATTACAAACGAACATAAACGATTTCCTATTGTAATATCCTTCCACAGTCTAATGCTGTACAAACGGATGACAAGTCTACAAGAAAAATGAATAAACCAAAAAGTA
Organism: Thysanoteuthis rhombus; assembly: GCA_963457665.1. NCBI lineage: Eukaryota > Metazoa > Mollusca > Cephalopoda > Oegopsida > Thysanoteuthidae > Thysanoteuthis > Thysanoteuthis major. Next base: position 53,796,655 of record OY735220.1, read on the forward strand.
ATCATACGAACGCAAATAGAAATGACTAACAGGCTATTAAATCATGTGTCATTGAAGAGTGTCGTTAGAGCGGGTGCCGCAAGAACAATGCAGTTAAAACAGGACTTTATGTAAGTACCTGAGAATTCTGACTGAAATTTCCAGGGAAATGAGTCTGTGCGCATCAAAAACATAGTGGACAAATCAATTCCATGCTTGAAATTTTTATTTTTCACTCAATTCTATGTTAGATACTTGGAGCATTGATTTGTTAGCTCAAATTATTTATCTGATTCTGGATCTCTGAAAATCGCTTTGCTTGACAATTAGAATGTGATCGGAAAAAACAACTTTTTGACCATCAGGTTCTTGAGAGGAGGGTGCAGTCGTTTCATCCTGCTGGAGTTCAAAATGTTAGAGGCAAGAGATTCTTGGGGCTGGGGATCGAAGCAGCAAGTCAATAAGGTACTCTATCGTATACAATCGGACAAACATTGCACGGTGGGCTGAGAGAGCTATAGAAAAAGAAAACAGGATGGCTACAAGGCTAAAGTGTTTATGCAAACTGTGAAAGGGGGACAAAAATTCTACGACAATGTTGACTATGTATTTCCCGGATAGTTCTCATAAATCTATCTGCTTTATTAATCAAAGACTGCATTTTAGATCAGTCAGAAAAGCATAGGTTTTTTTTCCTTAGAGTCTCCCATGATTAGGTTGTTCATGTTAGCGTCATTAAAACTCAAGAAGAGACTGACAATTTTCAAAAAAAATGATTTGGGTCTCATTAAACAATTTCTTGCCATTATATTTGTGTTAGATTTCTTTTTCATCAATAGGAAGAAACAATATAATTGATTAAAATGATCTTCAAAATACAGCATAAACTAGGGCCAGACGATCTGAACATCCTATTTTCTAACAGTGAACGGAGAGATATTTGCACCAATATTCCAACTCTGGTACGGGGTGCGAGAAAAGACCAGTTTTTATATGATGAGTCATTCTTGGTGCTTGGACCAAAGCTTTGGAACTGTATTCCCGCTGCGACTGAATAACAAAAGATTGCAAGATTCAAGACTTCTCTGGGGAACATTTTTGAGTAGATTTCAGACAAGCCACCGACGACATGACATACGTCTGTATATGACAATGACATAATATAAAATGCTATACGTGGTCTACATCAGTGGGGTTGGCTTTGAGGAGACCTACTTCACCCTATGAAAGTTGAAGTCAGGAAGTTTTATATTATTAACTATTGAATAATACTTGGTAGCATCCGTATACTTCCCAAGTTGGCTGGTTGCTATTTTTGCATCCCCCGTTGCCCTTACATGTGCTCCAAACGTTTTGCAGAGATTCCTTCGAAATCGTATTTTTCTGTCTTTTCTGTCGTCCCAGATTTTTATTTTCGATTCGATGTATCATTTTAGTCACTGTGGATCCCTAAATCGTTACACATATGAAAAAGTATTTCAGTCAAATTGTGTTGGATACGCCGTAAGATTTCTGAAGTTGAGCAAATTCTAGCTTGATCAGTACCAAGATGGGTGACCGTCTGGAAATACCAGGTGACGTGAACTAGGGCATGGGTAAATGCAGCAGTGTTCTTCACCATCCAAAGTGCATTTCACTCAAAAAAAAACTTCTATCAAGGAACATGATGTTTCCAAGAAGCTAAATAATAGTCATAAGCAATGTGGGACCCGGTCGATACGTAGATGGGTGACTGTTTCCTAAGCCTAGTATCATGTAAAGATCCCTCCTCTCCCAAGATATCATAGGCCAGTGTAGCCGGGTTAAGCCCATCGACCCCCAATGTCAATTAAACTGATAATTACTCTGAAATAATACAATCGATGAAAATGTTGTTTACGTGCCTTTAATTATGAGGTATTATCGTTGTGTAGGAAGGCGTGTCTACAACAAAAAAAAATGACCCCCCGGGATTAATTATTACAAAGAGATATCAAGTAGACTCGTGGCGCCAGTCTTGATGCTTCCGTGATTAGATCGAGATACAGATCCGGTTATCGGACTTGAGTGAGTTTATGAAAATTCATTCTACATGTCTGTATATATTTTATACGATTTTTGAAAATTAGTGTTTATCTTTCCTGGATTGAATGCATCTTAATTACTTGAATAGCTGGATGTTTCTCTATATTTACTGAGCTTGGGCTGAAACAATCCAAAGCAAATATAATGGCTTTAGAAATATTGTGTTCGAACCAGCCAACATGGTTTCAGGCAAAAGTATTTGACACTTAGATTTTCTTTAATTGTTTCTTCCGTTTTTAATTTGACTTGATGATAATTATCGATCCAAAGAGCGTTAGCAAGACGTGAATTGATAATAAATAGGAAATGATCATCATTTATTAATTATTCAATTCCATTATTTATCATTTCTTCTCTATGATGACTTTTGCATGGGTCTCTGACACCCTGAACTAAGACTAAGTTTAGGCTTTTTATGGCGCCTATCACTGCTAATAGACGTTTTCTGTAGGCTTCGTTTAGGCTTTTGCTTCTTTTAGTGGTATTTTTGACCTTTCTCTCATGTTGAATCGTTCCAAATTGTTCATATTCGATGGCTTCCATTCATGGTAAGTAAGTTTCAATTCATGATCCAAATACTCGATTGTATTTAGGTCAGGTGATTGGGGCATCTATTATCCTAAGCTTATTCCCCTTGAGCAATTCTGAGATGGTTTTCTTATTTGGAGATGAATCGCTTACCAAGTCTACACTTTATAAGAAAGGTTAAAAGTTTCATATTTGCAAATTTCCCTCGAATCTTGATGAGATTCTCTGTGCCTGATCTACTGAATCAATCGCATAAAATGATGTTTCACTATTCAAATAGTATTCCTTACATTACAACTTTAAATGTTGCTGGCTATGTCCCAAAAGTTCAATTTCTGTTAATTCTGACCAATTAAGTATTTCGGTAATCATTCAACTTATCGAAAAACATTTTAGCAATTACCAAACAAATTTTTCATTTGATTTCTTGATGGTTCAATGTTCTTTGAATTGTTGAGACGTTTACTTTTTTTTCTAGTGGATATCCTTTCGACGGCATTCCAGGTTTAAGGGAACGTTTCTTCTCATTTTAGTCCCACTTCGTGTTGAAATCTTTCTTGGACGACCCATTTCTTCCCACTAATGCAGAAAGGGTAAGACAATGGAGTAGTGAATGTCGAAACGCTTGAAAGTTTTCATCTAGCCTTCCTCAGATTGATAAGCCCCAACCAATTTCATATTCAGGTCTCAGATTGCTTGTTGGTTTTCGTCATTATTTCTGAAGAATGAATGAATTTTTCATTTACAAGAAAAAAACAAGCAAACAACAAACTTCAGTATAGGCCTTCTAAATTAGTGTTCAGCATCAGAAAATGATGAGAATCTCTCATTTCAAGCCATTGCAATGACGTTATTTACTACCAAATTTATCTTCTTTACCGGGAGTCGAATATTTATACGAGAGTTATTATTGCTAATTTGGGAAATATATTAGATAATAATATTAGTTCTCTCTCATTTATTATCAATTCACGTAGTAAACGGTTTTACTAACAGTGATTGAGTAGGTGAATGTCATGAAATTGAATTCAGAGCGATTAATCGGAAAGAAATAAGGAAATTAATGGTAAACAACCGATGACCCTAACAATAAAAAATCCACATATTATTATATAAAAATGCGTAAGACATAAAAATCACAATAACGTAAATTACATTAGGAGATATTGGGAAGTAATTGACTAAAACAATATAAAGTCGTCGTATATACTGCTTCACCCATTGACATATCTTTTTATCTCACCCCTTCATTCTGTTTGGTCTCTTCCTACTGCATTTGCTGTCCCTTGGTACAAGTTGACTAATATTTTGCTCCATCTCCTGTCCTTCTTTGGTGTGTTCATTTTCTGGGCTTAATTATTTGTATAGTAGATTTCATCCTGGTCCGGCTTCAGTTGATCTTTGTCAATTTGTTAGAGTGGATGGCCCTCTATACAATTCTGTGTTATTTTTCAGTATTATTTATTGGTTTTCATGTTTAGAATCCTAAATTCAGTCCCCCCACATTCACGTGCTCGAAATAGAGAATATTAGGATTTAATTATTCGTTGATTTCCTGATATCACGATGTATGCAATTGTCATTATCTCTCGTCCTTGATATCTGCCGAGGGAAAGGAAGAAATAGGGCATTTAACCGCCCCTCTCCCTAGATCTGGCCTGATAACCGAGAGCGAGTGCTTTGCAAAGGTGGTTACCCATAGAGGCATATAATCAAGTGGTCAACGTGAATATTGAAAGCTTAGGATCTGTAACATATTTGGTACTCCCTACTCCCTAATCTCTTACCCAACGTTCGGATATACCTTTTGGTTGCCCTTCCAAGTGATACATCTTTTCAAGATACCCACGAAACGTAACCACAGACGCCACTGGAACTCATTTGGTACTTTTTCCTAAAACGAGAAACCACAGTTCAACTAACCCTCTGCTCAAACCTACCAATAAATGTAATGATTTAGTGCGAGAACAACTGTCAGTAATTCGGGAGATCTCAGCTTTCTGCTGTTTCTTATTCGTCTCTGAAAAACAAGTCTAAACATCAAATCATGTCATATTGCAAGAACTACCCTCGTGCAAGGCTGTCAAATGAGAGTAACCCATCAACACAACTTGTCAACACAAGTTGTTTCCCTTGCACGCTCAAATAGAAGGAGGAGGGAATGAGAAGAGTTGTAAAGGTTTTGTATGCCAGTCTGTCAGTCAGTTATCGTACATCTGATAACTAGTTAATCAGTCCCAGGGAAATGATGTGGTCAATTATCGCTTCAAAGAAGCTACAAAGAGGTTTGATGGAAAGTTCTCCGACTTTTCAGATATTTATGATCAAATGTTTAGCGTGATCAGGAAGACAGGAAGTGGTTGCGAGAGGGAAGGGGAGAGTGAGCGGGAATGCTACACAGATGATGCTATACGAATAGAAATAACGACAGACTATGTAAGAATGTTCACTGCATCTATTTGCATTACATCCTCCCACACCAGCACACACACACGCATACACAAACACACACACACACACACATATATATATATATATATATATATACATATATATATATATATATATATATATATATATATACATACATACATACATACATACATACATACATACATACATGCATATGTAAATACTTGAAAGGATATATAGGCACATAGATACCAAGGATCTGTTCACTTTTACGAGAGCGAATATATATATATATATATATATATATATATATATATATATATATATATATATATATATATATATATATATATGTGTGTGTGTGTGTGTGTGTGTGTGTGTGTGTGTGTGTGTACATATATACTTACCAGCATTAGTCATCCCTGTTGGTTTCCGTAATGAAATCAAAATATTATTGCAATCATGAGAGTGTTTTGAGAAACAATATCGACATCATTTTCTAATTCACACTTGAACGTCTTGTGCCTTCGGTGTTGAAGATGAAATGAAGATCACTGGCACTTGAGAGTTGCTTGCCTTTTTGTAAAAATTTGGACACTCACGAATGCACTGACGAGACACATCGTTATTATATGTAAACATTAGATTGCTAGAAGGCATTGTGGGTAGGCATTTATGTTTGATTGGCTCTGGGACTCTTGTGTCTCTTCAGGGATAATTCTTAGAAACGAGGGAGTAATGTTGGGAAAGACAACTTCGAATCCATGCATATAATGATTATGATAATAATAGCCATATACGTTTGTTTGCTGCTAGATTTACGTCATCAATGATGTTTTATAATGTATGTTAGAATAAATCGAATATTATGTTGAGTAAATTTCTTATGATTTTACCATTAGATTTGTTTAATGTTCGGGAAATGTTGGTAAACAAAAAGATACTGCGCAATGAACTATTTCAGATACATTGGATACAATGCAGTTCAAAAATTAGTTTTCGTGAGTTTCACGAAATCGAATAAAGGGGAGTCCAAGCTGTTGAAATACACTTTGGAGAGAAATTAAGAACTCATAAGCAATATTGATTTGAAAACTTGTATCAACCCCTCAGTTTGGCACGTGATTTATTAAATCAAAAAGTGGCAATTTTTGTCCCTGTCTCTTGCTGACCCCGAATGAGTCTCTTAGGTATGAGTGTTGTTACACTAAACTCATCCTTGGTTTAGCTCAGCCTTATAGATGAAATTGCAGCCCTTGAGTTCATCTTGACTGTAAAAGTCCTATTGGTACACACACATACAAAAACAGCATTCATCATGTTTAACGTATCAATTTTCTGGGTATGCTTATAAAAACAAACATCCATGCATTCTTCTCGTTATAAGGACACTTCCACCGGTTGTATATCGAGGGGTGCCAAAATTCAAGCAAAATCGCTCTTTGTTCTTGAATGTCCAGTTCAGACCTCGTTCCATCAGATTTTATCGGCTTGAAAGTCATCTATAGGCCGAAAACCAATCTGTACAAGACTCTAGAAACGTTTGATAGTGTACATCATAAAGTAAGTGAACTAAATCAACGAATAATGTATTTGCTGTTGATCTATCAACAATTTTACCATAAGCTTAGATAATTGTTGACTCAATATATATATATATATATACATATATATATATATATATATTTATATATATATATATGTATATATATTTTTTTGATATATATATATAGATATATATATATATATATATATATATGTATATATATATATATACATCATCAGCATCTTCCTCGTCAACTGTGATTTCGTTAATCTTTACCATGTCTCAACAGCATACATTTTGTACTCACACTTCCATTTAGTGAATGTTTTTTAGTCTACCCATTTTGCAGTCATTCAGACACAAATCGTACAGCTGTTGTCACATCTTCTTGCTAAGTATTTATCCCATCTCCAATCTCTGTATCACCAAATGTCTTGTATGATTACATGATATCATTCACCCTGGTCCTCTTTCATGACCATGCTGATGCTTTTCTATCATCAATAGCTACTCCTACGAATTCTCTGTCTACAATCCTCAGTAGATGGTCAATATTGCGCAAGCCAGTGTATCTAAAGATTGTTCTCCTATCATTAGGTTAATAGACACTACGATCGTGCTTGCGGCACTCATTCTTCACCTCGAATAAAAAGAGAAGCAAAATCTATTTAGGAAGGCTTATTTGTGAGTAAGAGTGATCTCCCCTTGCCTCTGATCGTTCGCCGAAGATTTGTATATTTAGCTTATCAAAATGTTCCTAAGGCTATCTGCAACAGCAATTTTTCTGAACTCGCTCAGTGGAAAAATCGAATTTAGCAACGCCTCTGTGATTTTTCGAGGAGTTGATTTCTTAATTTTATTTTTTCCTCTTCAAAACTGTTTCATGAGCTCCTACCCTCTTGTTTTATTCCTTTTAGCTATTTTTTCTTTGTTCTTTTCAATTTTTTTTTCTTATCTTCTCTCGTTAACAGAGAACTTACACTCAATAGATCTCTTAGCCCTACCTATCAGAAATTCTTGCCGTTGTTTTTATCATGTTTGATTACCTTAAAAATAATTTTCCATAAGTTGGCCTCCATAATTCTTGTGCTTTTTGTGTTTGGTTTTTTTCATTTTTTTTGTTTGTTTGTTAGTTTCCAGTTTTTTCGTGGGCTAGGTATTTACCGAGCAATTATTTATTCACACTCCTACCGGAGTGAAATACGACACAAGGTCAAGCTCAAATGTGAAAAAATGGAGCACCCAATGAAAAATAGCTTCAGCCAACGCAACTGAGGTCGCTGAAGCCACTGTAGTTGCTAAAGTAATCGAGAATGCAAATGAGTCAGGACGAGCCCCACTTGTCCCTCTTAGTGAAATGGGACAGCCCCACCCTGGGGTGCACTACCCCCCTGCAGCTGGGCCGAGTGATAGAAAGGAAACCCAATGACAAGCTCAAACGTTCTTAATGCTCATAGCAATGTGCAGCCTCAGTGTTCCCTCATTTGCAAACGCATTGCCTCAGCGCACTCAATCTTTGATGCTCATCACCACACAATCTCCTGCTCATTCGGTGGGCAAAAGTTTGTACAAGCGTCTTAGGAATACTTTAATCCATCTAAGATGCGGGGGGGGGGGCCAGTTGCACCTGGGCAGCACTGTCCCATTGCACTCAGAGGAACAGGTCGGGCTCGTCCTAATGCTTTCGTGACTGTGGTTGCTTCAACAACCATAGTTGTTGAGCAAACAAAGTCGCGTCGACTGGCACCACTTTTGAAAGGTGTCCCTTTTTTTCCCCACGTAAAGCCTTGACCTTGTGTTGCATTTTGCTCTGGTGGGAGAGTGAATAAATAGGCTCCCATTTCTTGTGACCTTTCTGATTAGGATCAAAAGAATAGACGAAGGCCTGAATAAAAGCGGGGTGGGCATAATCAGGATTTTGGTAAAAGATAGAGTTTAGTAATCTGAATATATTAGCAAAACACATTTGTGAATTATTTCTCAATATAATTCGAATATATTTGCGAGATATATTAGTGAAATAATCCTCCATAGAGAGATTCTTTTGAAAAGCAAACAATTTTTTCAGAGGGGGCAGGTCTTTGAAAAAATAATATAAACATCAGCATTTTGTACTGAAACAAAAATTCAGAAAAATTATTCTAAAACTGTTTCTTCAATATATTTCCCTACGAAATGACGTTTGCTTCAGGATATTGTGTCATAAATGAGGGAGAGGAGCTCGTCCAAAACTTTTGAAATACTAACGTCGAACTTTTTAATAACCAATATGAATATGAATATATATATATATATATATATATATATATATATATATATATATATATATATATATATATATATACTTGTATATATATATATAAATATATACATATATATATATATATATATATATATATATATATATATATATATATAATGTGTACTTTAGAGAGTGAGACAGACTCGGGAGTGAAGTTTTTGGTGGTAAGGTTTATTAATCCTTATTTGTCAATAGTCCATACATGTTTCGAGATTTCTCTCATCATCAGTGGTGAGTGTTGTGTGAGTGTGAATTAAAATGTACCATGTGGAACCAGAGTCCACTGTCAGCGGCTATGCATTGTGGGTAGGTTTTGTTGTCAGGGCTACAAGAGGCCTCATGCTGAATGTAAGAATGACCAGCAGGTATTGGGATTTTGGTAAAGCAGCAGCAGTTGGACTTGGGGAGGGCAGAGTGTGTCAAGGTGGGGGGTAGTGTTAGCCTGTTACAACCCCTGTCCAATTCTTATATATATATATATATATATATATATATATATATATATATATTACATTAATATATTCTAAATTATACAAAGAATTTCATTATTTATATTTTGTGTACGGTATTTACTTTACATATTCATACAATATGAAATATTTACATAATGTAAACAAATCTTCTTTCATACAAAATTTTGCTGCTGCCGGTGTTGGACTGTATGATATACCTATATAAGGCAGGAGATATTTTCAAAATGCTTTAATATATGCCATTCGACGGGGAATCGATTTTTCTCTATGATGATGCAAAAATAAAAACACAAAATTTGACCAAATTAGGAGTTCTTCACCTTGAAATTCTTTTGAATTTTTCCCTGCTAATATTCTTTCCTGCATACCTCAATCTTTCAGTCCCTCTTCATAATCTTAGTATAATATTTCTATCAATCTGTTTTTTGTCATTTTTACTCTTTCTTTTCAATTTTCGTACATTTTGTTTTCGCATTGGCCATTCATTTGTTTCCCTTCATTCGTATAGTTTGACTTTTTTCGGTTCAATGTGTGCCTCATTTATTCTCTTTTCTCTTTTTGGTTTCTCCATTTCTTCTCTTTTTCACGGCCGACACCATAAGAAATCTTCTTTTTTTTTTTCAGATCTGTAACTCCTTCAGATTCAGAGCAACCTCGCTGCCGATCCTTATAGATGAATTACAATTTGGCACATTCTTTAAATAAGCCTATACTCATAGATTTTAAGAAACTTGCCGAAGGGCTAGCCCAATGAACTCACTGGGATTCATTATTACATACCCGAATTTCATTTAGAACCAAAAAATGACCCTCTGAATAACATAATTGCTCAAAAGGGTGGAACTTGGGGGGTAAATCAAAATACGCAGTTCAAGCAAAAATAAAAAGAAGAAGAAGGCAGATGGAAACTAAAGAAGTAGAAAATTGAGGAGATAAAGAAGAAGAAAAAGCAAAAGAAAAAACAGAAGGAAATAAAGAGAAGGAAGAAGTGAATAATAATAATAATAATAATAATAATAATAATAATAATAATAATAATAATAATAATAATAATAATAATAATAATAATAATAATAATAATAATAAGTGTTATTATTACTATAACATGGTCATTGAAATTGCAGCCAGGAAGCCAGTGACTTTAGCACCATCACTGACAGAATAATTACTGCTATAAGATCAGCCATAATCACAATTTATGAAGAAGATAACCAGGCTATTTTGATCAATGACTCATATCCAGGAGAAGAGAATATCGAATGGGAAGTGAAAGAAAAAAAATAACAAGATTTGAAGATAGAACTGCCATAAGTACGGGAAACCAATTAAGATTGTACCAATGATTTTTTTGAGCAGTGGGAACACTAACAACAAACCTCAAAAAGTATCACTTGAAACTGAACATTGACGACGATACTTTTTTTCCAAATATCAAATATAAAAAATTGACTCGTGGAACTCCAAGGGTCTAATAGATATCTAGTTTTGGATGAAAGACAAAACAATCCTGCATCTAAACAATAACAATGATAATAAAATAATAACAATGATAATAAAGTAGACTACATCTAAACGCGCTCTCAAAAAATTAGCTTACTAAAGTGCTCCAGGACGTGATGGGACCCATAGATATCAGTTAAAGGAATTCACCACTCTACTTGTCAGACTCACCCACCAACTAAAAAAGTTGCCTAAATGTGGGCTAGGTACCGGAATGGATGACCAGAGGCAGAATCATCCTCATCCAAACAGGCCCTGAAAAAAAAAAGAAAGGAACCTGAAAAGCAATAATAGACCAATCACCTGCTTACCAAAAACGTAGAAAATCCTGACTGGACCATTGGCAGAGAATATATATATATATATATATATATATATATATATATATATATATGTGTGTGTGTGTGTGTGTGTGTGTGTGTGTGTGTGTAAGAAAGAAAGGAAAGAAGAGGACTATTCTAAGAAAAACAGATAGGTTGCAGGAGAGAAACCAATAGATGAATGACTTGCATCGACCAAATGATCTTAAAAACATAAGAAAAGGACGAAACTGCCATGGGATGGATAGACTATATAAGAAGGTATACTACATGATTCCTCTCAACTGAATACTGGAATGTTTGAGAATTTCAAGACCAATGAACCAGTGGGGATATTTATTGCCTACTCTGCGAAAAACTGGGAAGTAGACTTGACAGCGACAGTAGAAAACTGTGCAAAGATAAGTACAAGACGAGAATCTTTTGGGGGGACTTTCTGTCTCCATTGCTATTTGTTCTAACTATGATACACTCAACAGCAAATAACACCAATTCTCCAAAGGAAAGGGGAAAATCAACCAATTACTGTACATGGACAACTTGAAACTATTTGCAAAGAACAGGATAGATTTCGAGATGCCTTTCAACAAAGTGAAGGAATATTATAATGACATGGGAACGGAGTTCAGAATGGAAGAATGCAAAATTATAGTGATGCCCAAAGGAAGGCTCGCAGAAGGAACCGAACTCCTGGAAAGCAAGAAAATGTGTGCATTGACCACGCAACTGATACCAGGGAGTTCTCGAATGATATCCAGTAAAATGGGAATAAATGGAAGAATCAAGAGGGTAAGAAAAACCTCTGGAATCTGATAAAAGGAAAGAACTCATGGTCCGTATCGATAGTAAGATACTCAGGACCATTAATTGGATGAAATAAAAATCCAATCAGCAGATCGGGGAGGAACAAAGCTTATGACAATGTATAAAGCATATCACCTCAGAAATGACATAGATAGACTGTACGCGAAGAAAAAACGGCGACAGAAGACTCATCACCGTAGAGGACTGTATCAAATGGCTGAATAAAGTATAGGAAAATATGCACAAAAAAATAGTGAAGATATCATTAAAAGTGCTCGAAGCATCGCAAAAAACAACCAAAGTAGAAAACAATGGAGCAGCACAACAAACAAGGAAACAATAGGAACAGAAGAACCTATAGGGAAAACAGAAAAGAGCGATGCAGGATACAGCAGACGAGAGACCATGGACATGGTTACGAAAGGGAAACCTGAGGAGAGAAACAGAATCGCTCACCATGGCTGTCCAAAACAAATGCATCAGCACAAACTGAATCAAAGCAAAAGTCGACAGAATACAGACAAACAGCAAATGCCACCTATTTTGTGAAAGAGATGAAACCATTAACCACATAACCACTGAATATAGTCAATTAGCCAAGAAGGAATATAAATACATGATAGAGTAGCAACAGGACTTGGGAACTGAATAAACAGATGGGATTTAATCATGCAGGAAAGTGGTACCAGCACAATCCGGGCACTGTCTTCGAGAATGGAAACCACCAATTATTTTGCGAATTTGACATCCAAATCGACCCCCTCCAATTGAGGAGAGAGGACTTTGGAATCGTGGACAAGAAGAGGAAAACCTGGAAAAAAATAGACATTGGCGTACTCGAAGACCATAGAGTAAATAGGAAACAAAGTGGAAAACTAAAAACATACTAGGATCTGGCAAGGGAACTGAAAAAGATGTAGAACATGAAAGTTAGAATAATGCCAGTTATGATATGTGCACTCAAGACTTTACCAAAGAAACAGAAAGCGAGATTGCAAAATTGGATGAACTAGGGGTGAAAAAGAGGATCCAGACTGAGCAGACCAAAGCACTGTGAGAGACTGCACGAATACTGAGTAAAATGCTAGAAATATAATATCTACGTCCCCAGCAGTTAGCAGTGGCCTGACCGAAAAAAACCCACATCAGCTCTCGCAAATGGTGGTGGACAAACGAACCACAGCTTTGCTATGAGAGGTGAGGCATAGATGGGATTAGGGCTGAAGTCCTGAGGAGACACTGTCACTCAGCTCTCAGCGATAAGCCTTGGGTAACTGGAGTGAAAATATAAACCACTGCACTACTGTTGACTGTGAGAGTGTAGAGAAAAGGGCCGGAGGCTTAAGAAGATTCGCTGTCACTCATTTTCCAGCTGTGATCACCGGGCAACTGGTGTGAAATCAATAATTAATAATAATGATTAAGATACTGGGAGCAAAGTCGGAGGAACTAATTATACAAGGGAAGATCGAGACTTTACTGATCACAGCACTACTGGGAACTGTACAAATGCTGAGAGAAGCTCCAGAAATATCTCATCATTTTCGTGATATTCTTATTAGTCTGTAATCACTTATGTATTTTAAGATTGATAGGTCTCCCGGAAATCCAAGTATATTCAGGAATCATTCTGCACCTTCGAAATAAGAAAACCATAGTTACCCCCCCCCCCCCCAAAAAAATAACAGAATATTTCCAGGTTGAAACCAAACAATAAAAAAATTATTGATTAGTCCAATTGCAATGCATTTCCTTTTAAGAATTAAAATACGTCTATCTGAGTAAATAAATGCAACCCCCCTTGTTTCACTCCCTTCAAAAATAAATCCATTCAATCTGGGTGAACTGTTCACCAGTTTAAGAAACAGTAGCCTAGGATATACAGGCAGAGGTACATCTATTGACAAAGTCAAGCCCAAGAATCAATGGATAAATCAGAAAGTAAGTGACGCTTCCAAACCGTTCATACCACCTGGCACGTAAGAAGCTGAACAATGGAATTTTCGGATAGTCTGGAACAATAGCAGTAATAGCGACATTACGTGGTTAGGATGATCACAGTACATCAAACAATACAGGAGAACAATGGGGAGCATAGAGGGCATCAAGTAACATAGGGAGTGAGGTTGACAGCCACTTCCGAAAAAGACGATGTGTCAGACAAGGCCTCAGGGAAGGGATGCATCAGGGTTAGGGGTTAGGGTTAAGATTATTTCCGGGGCACAGTGTGTCAAGTTGGGGACCCAAAAGTTCCTTGCTTAGAGCTGTGGATCGATACGATATGACAATTTATAAAAACAGACTGGCTTTATCTTTTACCGTTGAGCTAATATAAAAAGGATGGCTAAAAGACTAGAATGTTTGAGAGAGTTGTAGAGCGATAAAATTCCTCTCCAAGGGCCTTGTGTCAGACGTTGATGGTTGGAAACGTGTCAGACCAACCAATAAGGGGTTGACAATTTCCCATTTTGGAACGCAGGGCTGTCCTTTTCCAAAAGTAGTTGCCAAAAAAAGGCTGAAAATCCCAGCTTGTTTTGCTATGTACCTATTGCTTGTGAAGAAGAGATAAATTATGGCCTTTTCTTTAGCAGTTAATGAACGTTCCTGGGTTCCAGGTAGCGTTCCAAGTATCAGAGCTAATAAATGTTTAGGTGCTGGTGCGTTCCGTTCCGACCATTCATTTGGGCTTTTTGCTCGACAAGGGTGCCGGTACACTGCACCCCTGATCGGAAGTGAAAGCAAATTGTAGAAGTCTGAGTTTGAACTCGGTCTGCATATTCCATTTTCCGTTTGCATAATAGAACCACTTTTACATACACGCAGAATTACAGAGTTAACTTTTCCAATAATTCCGACTGCAACGTTTTATGGATAATACGAGTGATTCAAGAACAATTTTATACGTGTTTTTGTGCTATCTTTCAAGTTCATTCTCGACCATCCAATCCTGTAGCATGAATGATTTGACATGCTCTCCAGTTTTATGGATTACAATTACCCGTCTTTATTGTTTTGGTGGTTCAGATCAGGCTTCAATTTGAAAATCCTATCCTGCTGAGTGCGTATATAATGCGGTTCCCCCACGGTTGGAAAAATGCCAAATTGATAGTTAGGGAATCAGATGAGACGTTCAATGACGCTATAAACTGATAGGCGAAAAACATGGGTTTTTAAAAACATGCATCATTCTCGCGCTGTTTCTCCCGAGTATGACATGATTTTACGACAATTTTCTGCCCAGTGGAGAGATTGAAGATCAATCACATTTTCTGACTCAATCGTAGCATCCTCATCCCTTACTCAAGGCCTGTGATCCTGGTCCCTGTTACGATATTCATCACATTATTATTCCAGCTATCGGCGTATGGGAAGTTTTCGTTAACGGGGGCAGAGGGTCAAATTTATCTGAAAATGTACACGGTCTTTCCTGAATTTCCCCTTCTGTATCCTAGTTCGTACCCGTACGGTTTCACTTCCTCTGCTCAAGTCATTAGATCAGCATTTAGTACAGCTATAGTGGTTTAACTCTGGTCGATGGAGATGCGGGGTTGCCGGGCAGGTGATGGTACATAAAATGGACTCGGTGAGCTCTAGATGCGATAGTGTATGTTCATTTCGCTCTAAAGCTCTATGAAAAGGCAATTTGCTAGCAATGGGTAAATTAGCACTAGTCTATTCCACGCATCACAAACTGATTGAGTAAGAAGTAATATCATATGTGGAGCTCGAGCCGGGACGGCTGAATCCAAAGCCTAATGTTGGAGTCTCGCTCGATATGATCTGGTTTTGAAATCAAAAAGGGTGTCTGAAAATGTACACGTTTAATTAATTTTCTAAAGAAATTCAGCCCAACTGAACTCATGAATAAATAATGTAAAATATGAGAAAGGGAATATGGATATATTTGACTATTAACTGTGCATTGAATAATCGAACAAAGTAACATCTTTTGATTCTGTAAAAAAAACTCCGGACACTCAAAATTAGATGAAATTATTTTTATTTCATTAAAATCGGTAAAAGAAAAAGAAAATCAAAGGAAGAATCATTTTAGGCTGGCAACCTTTTGGCAGAGCAAGCTAAACTTTCAAGAATTTTGCTCGTGTTAAAATGAAAGGTAAACGACTAATGTATCTAGAGATCTAAGATATATAACCTTACCAAAAGACTGACCCTTAAACTGAAAACCATACAATGTGCACGAATAAGAATAATGTTCAACACAACATGGTTGATTCATAAGACGACACTGTAATAGATGAAAGCTAGGAGTCCGGGGTATCATAATCAATGAAAAAAAATCTCAAAATGGCGATTGGCTTATCATATTGCTAGAAGGCTTATGATGATTATGAGGAAGGAGACAATCTGTCTCAAAAAGTATACAAACCGTCCGGGGATAGAAATTCTTTTCAGGGAAATAGTGAGAAATAGGAATTGTCAAGCCGGACATGTAACACATCAAAATATCCTTCTTAGAAAGATAGATTGATATATAGATATATCTAGAGATAGATAGATAGATGGATGGATAGATAGATATTAAGAGAGAAGTGTGGTTGCAGATACCTAATCCTTTAATAATTTTAAAAAATGTCCAGGCTGTCAAATATTTGACACCACTCGATTTCCTCCGATTAAAAAACCTACAATGCAAAGCTGATACGACGTGACTCAATGCAAAATGGCATTGATGAATAGACACCCATGATAGAGAGAGCTTGCAAATCCTTGAGATAGTCTGTTTCCAAAGACGGTAACTAAAAAGCTGGTGACGATAACGTTGATGATAATGAAACAGATTTATTAGATGATGTTCACAACTTTGACACTCAACGATGCAAGCTATGCTCAGCTGACGAATGTAATGGTTTTCTTAGTAAATTTCATCAAATTACGGGTACACCTTGATTAGTTCGGTTAATTTGTTACGATGTTTCAAGGCCGTACTTTTAAATTAATGTCTTTTTTTCCCGGCTAATCCTTATTTACTTTAGATTGTACTGCAATACCTAAACCATTTTACAACAAAACCCACACCTTTATTTATTTATTTAGAAATAGTGTCCTTACGCTTGCTACGGCTTCAGCCCATCCTGCTAAGGCTCCAATTTTCACTACTTACTCGGTCAGTTTGTGATATGTGAAATAGATCTGGAGGCTGTGAGTACCAGAAATGGTGTCACCCACTTCATGGTGCAATATTCAATCTAGAGATGCAGAGAGGGACAAAAGCTAGCCCTTCATAGGGGCATCAGTGCAATATGAATACAAACTGCCCGCGCCATGGTTTGAATTTGATTTTGAGTCCAACCTCCGAGCATTAATTCGCTCGATTAACCAACAGCTGCTATTTTTTTAATGAAAATAATTAATCAGCTGATGGTGATTGAATTGGAAGGGAATCATCAACAATTATCAATGTTATAGTTATCAGTCTACACAAATGATTTATAAAAAAGTTTATGCAAATTCATGATGAAAAACTTGATAGTATTTGTTCTGAGGGATATGGTTCCCAAGTCAACTTTATCCGGAATGAAATTTCCATTCCAAAGATATATGATATGAACATGTTGGATGAAAAAAAAAATTCTGAACTGATCACCAAACCGAAAATCCACCATTATGAAATATGGTTCCTGAATCTTTTTGCAACTGATCTGGATTGTATACTCAGGATATTCTTACTCACTGAAGCTCTCTGTATCATTACCTATCAGTGTCTTTCCCCAACTCATAAATTCATAAGGGGTTCTATTATAGCGCCAGACTTATACTGATAAAACTGTAGCTGTTAATAAAATACTCAGTGCGCATCCATTCTCTAGCAGAATGAGTTTGCTGCAACGTAAATGGCAGAAAATAAATTTGCAAAAAGGTTGATTTATGATTGTGGCAAGGAAAATACAAGTTAGAATTTATGGAGAAAACCCTGCATTTCTTTAAAAATTAAAGACTCGGCTTTGAGCATTTCCTATGAATATTAATTTCCGAATGCTTCAACGGACGATATATTATTATTTTGTTTACCTTTTTGTCTCCTCGCCCCAATGTATGCTTGCAAGGCTATCCAAAATCTAGTAATAAAATTATGACTTATTTTTAAGGGAATAATGACAGATTTTACACATCAATTATTCACTCTATGCAATAAAAGAGACATTTCACGAACAAATTCCTGCTGCCTCTACCATGTTAGATATTGATATAGGTTCGTTATAACACTAAACTTTCAACAAATGGGTTTTTCAACTGAAATGGATTCGAAACGAGGATATGCAGCAATTCAACCAAGTTCTATAACTCTGTCAATCTTCTTAGGGAAAAATAAAGATGATTTTTAAAAGTTTGTATCTGCATATGTCCGTAGATTTTTCCTGCAATAAGTGTATATACAGACTTGGATGGAGCCCCGAGTATCAATGATGTTGATAGTTGAAATTGTCAACAAAATAATTAATACGTAGACCTGAGTATTCAAATATGGTTTGGGACATCATTTTATTTATATAACTCCTACACCGAGCTCACAGCCTTTGATGTGTTACTTACAACCACCAGCGAAATCAACACACAACTAAAAACAATAAAATAAAATGAATAACTCCCCCCACACATAGCGACACCAACAAGACTCTCACCAAATTCGCCGAACAAGAATCTAAAATCACCTACAATCATTCGCCTGATGGAGCCCAGGGAGAGGGGGGGGGGAAAACTTATTTGTGTAGCGAATCCACTTCCAATAAAATACTATTTCCAGCTCTGCTCTAAAACAATTTGACTCTCGGAGTATAAAATTGAATGTATTGGGCACTCTATGAAGTAAATCCATCCATCCATCCATCAATATATATATATATATATATATATATATATATATATATATATATATATATATATATATATATATATATATATATATATATATGTATATATATATATATATGTATATATATATATATATATATATACATACTTACAGCTATTCATTATTATGTTTTATGAAAGACATTGTACACAAATTTTAATTATTCATTTATTTAATCGACTTTCTTCTTCTTCACTTTCCCCATATATATATATATATATATATATATATATATATATATATATATATATATATATATATGTATGTATATATATATATATATATATATATATATATATATATATATATATATATACACACACACACACACATTTTTCATCACCCTCTTCGTCTTTTTCTTACTCAAGCTTCTTGCTTGCTACTTTTTTTCTTTGTTTTCTCAAGTTTACTCTCTCAAATTGCTTTTCAATTATCGTTTTCATTTTGATTTTTTCTCTTCTTCTTCTTCTTTTTCTTTTTCTTCTTCTTTTTCCCCATATCATTTATGTTTCCTTCTTTTTTTCTCGTTTTTGTTTTTGTTGTCCATCTCTCTATATCTATTTAAATGATTATTTTCTCTTCTCTTTGTCTTCTTCTTTTCCTCCACCTTCTTTGCCTCTGCTTCTTCCAACACTAACCTTTCTTTCTTCTCATAATCACGCCAGTGTTCATACAATTAATCATAAGCAACCCCCTTTACATATAAATCGCATCAACTCTCCATTCAACTCACACTATTTGGCTCCAGTTCAAACGGGAGAATAACTCACAAGAAAACAAAGCAAGGAATATATTGACAGCTCTGTCACCAAAGCCTTTTCCGTTTTGGCACTTGTTTTCCCAAAGAAGATAATATCTATACGGAGTGAATGAATTCACTTCAAACATGAGGTAAGAAAATTCAAAGTTTAAGTGATATTGACCGTTCGGACCAGCGAAGATTAAATGATGTCAGGGTAAACTTGATCCTTGCTACAATACATCGAACAGAGAATGCAAAAAAAAAACAAAAAAAAAACGACGAAAATTCAAAGGTACGGGAATATAAAATAGACGTTTTTAGAGCAATGAATAACTCTCATATATATTGAAATTCATTGTGATAGCCATTTGTGGAACAATCATATATATATATATATATATATATATATATATATATATATATATATATATATATATATATATATATATATATATATATATATATTTATATATATATATACATATGGTGGAATAATGCATTTGTTATGCAAACACTGTTATGTTTATGCCCTTTGGTCTTCTTTTGGGGAATCTTAAGGCTTGATGGAAATCCCAAAAGAAAAATTCTTTTTTTCATATCGAGCACTTTCATAAAATAAAGCCACCATACATAGTATATTCACTTACAGATTTGAATAAATATTAAACATT
>OY735220.1:53821869-53829735 GCA_963457665.1 Thysanoteuthis rhombus
ATGAAAGGAGCAAGAAGGAAAATAAAGAAAGAGATTGAAGTTGATTTACACAAAGAAATAGAATGTGGAAGAAAGATCGACGCTTCACTTCTCTCTATGTTTCTCACTGAATCATGGAGCACACACACGCATCCCCCATATATATATATATATATATATATATATATATATATATATATATATATATATATATATATATATATATATGCTTGTGCGTGTATGTATATTTACTGTTTGATTTATCTATAGTAACAGTATTAATTTTTTTCAGAAATGGTGCGTAAATAGATAGAAGGATAGAATGATAGATCGGGATTGGCAGAATATAAACAACATGACATTTCAAAAAAGGATTTGTCCAAATTTTGACAACTTTTGAAAACTATTTTTCAAAGACAGATTACAAAAACAGATAACAGAGAGATGCTAATTACGCATATGCTTAAACTTCTCAGGAGATGTTTAAAAAGATTCGCCTCATCTTGGATGCGAGTTTGTACCTGTTTCATTGCATGAACGTTCCATTACGTTTGAAAACATGACACGAATGGGAGCTCGATTCAGCCAAAGGAATGAGACAATCACTCCAACCACTTGTGAAAAAACATTGCAATAGAATTTCTATGGTACAATTTTTCTTTAGACTAGCAAGAGCTGAAGTGGTTTCAGTGGAACATATCATTGATGCAAAAAGTTTGCTCAAGACATTTAGTTAGCATGAACCTACTTTTAAGTGAAGTTTACCCTTTTATTATTTTCAAACAAAAACGAATCAACCACCTACAGAAACTGTCAACAAAACTGTCAATATCCATCCCAAGAAACTCTGATCAAAGCAAGTTCAAACTCAATATTGCATTCCCTAGTATGCTGGCTAGTATAAGTGGGGATTGAGTCCTTTTTACAATGGCAAGTGATCTGGTCCATACACATATGCAGATATATATTCGATTGTAGCAAAATTATGTCTTGAAAAAAAATCAAGTCCGACCTCGAAAAAATGTTTAAAGGCTTGGGCTCAAAGGCTTGCGTCTCTGCTATCTTTAGGTTGTGCCCAGCTCTATTCATACTTTTTTTTCTTTTTAGAGACCCAGCAGGCGAGAGAAGTAACTTATCAATTGAGCACCAATTTTCCATTCTTTCAATCAAGACTATCACATCCCACCAATGTCCCATAAACAGGATGCAACTTTGAACTAATAATAAATGATTGCACTGGATCTGGAAACAGTAGATATAGTAATTTGGGAAGGTCTTCAGTCTAGTTATTAAAGAAATATTTAATGTTGTTCCACTCAAATGATTCCAACAGGCTTTTGGTCAAGCTATATGTAACTCTTTGAGTGAAGAAACCTATCAACATAGATTTTACCAGAATGAAGTATATCACACAAGTAGTAAAGCAACAGAAATTAAGATGTGATGTGTAAATAGCTAGACGAAGGAACAACGATTAGTGTAAACGGCAAATCGATCAGTACCAGTTGAACAGTATGGACAGTATACATAGTTGGAAGAGACCAAACACAATATGGAAAGACCTGATAAAAAAGTAAGCCATTACAGAGATTTGCTCAATCTCGCTCATTGTGGATTGGGAAGGGAAAGGCCTTGGTCCAGCAGCTGACTCCCATAGCTTGATGATTATGATGATGATGATGATGATGATGATATATCCCCTCATGAATGATTTTTCTCCCTGTTCTCTCTTGGTGCAACTGAGTAATGAAGGCGGGTAAGGGAGAGAGAAAAGAATGAGAAAACTTCTGCCTTTTGATGTCTACTCTTGTGACTACACGGTTGACTACGCATATATTTGTTATGGACGTTGAAAGGCTCTTGCTGATTGGTAATCTATAAACACGGCTGGACGAGCGACAACAGTCCACTGGGGACTTGTAACATATCCAAAAGTATTTCTTTAACTCTTTCATGTTGGTGCGTCATAACTCTTCGTTGCAAAGGCCAGAATCTAACCATAATTTAACAACGGATAGAAAATGGTAGATAAGTTTCAGCAACGCCGAAATGACTGACAATTGTGGATATTCATTGCTCGACAAATTAGAGCTCCGTTCAGTTATCGCCTAAAAAATGTCAGTCGAAATTTTTAAACAATGGTAAAGGTAACATAATCTATTCGAATAATAACGGAGAGATTTTGTTGGTCCACTGTCGGTAACATTCACCTCCTCCATAGAGGGGAAACAATTTTGCAGACAAAAAAAAAACATCTTATTTAAAGTGCCATATTATGCTCTATTCTTGGGAGACAAATTCAGTAATTCTTTTCATGAATTCAGTGGTCAGTTCGGTCGTTATCTGATGTACCAGTATGAATGGTCTGATACCAACTCATGCTAAGTTAATGCACATTTATTGTCCTGTCTGGTACACTGGCCAATTCCATTCAGGGGAAACAATTTTGCCGATAAAAAATACCTTTTTTCCTCTATAAGTCGCCGAAAAGAAATCTGAGGTTAGCCATGGTGTTTTTTTCTCAAGAAAAATAAAACGAAACAAAACAAAACACTATGTTACGCTGGCGAGGAAAAATATTTGCTGAAAAAGGAAATCTCGTTTAACATAAGATTGAGCGTAGAATTTCCCTGGAAAGAAGATGAAAAAGCAGGATTAGTAAAAGGAGATGAAGAGATAGAGAGGAAGAAGGGATATCAATGTAACTATCATGAAAGATGAGAGGAAAATCACAATCGGATCCAAAAAACAACCTACTGTAAGGTAATCCACTCTGGGCTAGCAACGCAGACGTGTAAGAAAAATAAATCTCGCTATTGCAACAAACAATGACTGAGTTCCCATGGACTGTTCGAGAAATAGGGATGGAAAAAATGAATCATACGTTGGACGAGACAGGAGTAACTGTTTTTTGGGGGGTGGGGGCTTTCTTTAGGTGTCCTTCGATGGTGGTTGCTACGTAGTCCACACATTGCTGCAGGGTATCCAGACGAAAATAATCATGGTTTGTCTTTTTGAGTCTCATCTTTGGAATCAAGATCTCAACACTTCGATTCTTGATAATCCCATATACTTCATTTTTTGTGCAGATTGGCAACAATCGCAAAAAGACACCGAAAAACAAAGGAAAAAAAAAACAAGACTGGATGCTACAAGGTCAACCAACACTCCAACTTCTTCTCCAACTGGAGATGATTACTTCACATTTTGTATTGTATAGATAATAAATTCAGACAATATAGAAGTATATGTTTTATTGTATAAATGCATGTGTTTATCAGAATGAAAAAAGTCAGTGTATATCTGACTTTCAGTATTATCTCAGAAAGTCAGTTTCTCGGTAGTGGGTTGGTCATGAGTTCAAGTTACGGTAAGGTGCTTGGATTTAAACCCTTAATGTCGGTGAGGATTTTTTTCGGTAGGAAAACAAAATTAACACAAGATTTCCTACTAGACTTCGACCATAAAACATAGCTGCTCCTGTCCAGGATTGTCTAATGGACGCACCAGTCCTGAATGCAAGATAATTCATTTTTCACGATTGTGTTACTTTGTGGAATCCACCATCGAAGCTGTGGAACATACGCAGGAATAAATCATAATAAACATATGAGTAAAAAGTTTCCTGCTGTAAAGAAGGCTTAAGGTATAAGAGTCCGTAAATGATGGCCCAAAACTTGTTTTAACCGGAACAAATGTGTTTAGAGTGGACAACAGTCATGGACTCCCGACAGAGATATATTGACAGGGTGGGAATATTTCCTATAATGTACGAAGAACCTGTAATGAAGACAAACGTTTGATATTACTTGGATGTCATTTGGAAGGAGAAAAAAACATCCAAGCTACAGTCGACCAGTATTGACCCCCCTCCTTCCATTTTTCTCTCTCTCTCCATCTCTCTCTTTCTCTCTCTCACAAACACACATTCAAACCCACACACATACACACACACACACATACACACACATACACTTCCTTTCTGTGTCTTATATCGATTACTTTAGCAAGCGAACGAGTAGGATGCCCCAGTCTTCATTCGATTCTTACAGTTAAGCCATTATTCTTTATTGAAAGAAATTACGTACATTTTGTGCTCTCTAGTAATAATACCAGTAGAATGACAGCTGGGTTTGTAGGGGATCTCTAGGAAAGTTACCCCATATATTTCTTAGAAAATTGTCTCAATCGTTTTTAGTCTGAAACACTGTTTTAGCTTGAATGTGTGTGTTGGAGATGGTTATTAAAATTACCACAGTACATTTGCCTTTGTCTTTGATAACTCTGTTTTCATCTAGATTGTTCTCTTTCTCTCTCGATAGAATATGCAACGACACTTTAGCGATCTCCTGTCACCCCATACATTTTCTAGATAATTGTCTTGATCGTTTTTAGTTTGAAACACTGTTTTAGCTGGAATCTCCATATCGGTATCTCCCCCTTAGCCTTGAAAAAGAAAGCAGGGGGAGGTGCACAAAGCATCAGATTGGCTGCAGGAACAACTGAGATGGAGTCAAACTTGACATATAACCGCCTTGAAGTTGTCACAATTACTGTGTTTGAAATCAGTATCCCTTCTATTACACTGCTCACCCAGTCCTTAGAGAACCCAGTTTACCCTGCTGTTTTACAAATAGCTGAGGAAGGGGCAGATTCGTGCTTTTCCCAAGGGCATTAACCGATGCACATCTTCTACTCCCTCCGTATTAGAAGTATTGAAAGGTGAGTGTGTAGTCGACTTATCATCGATTCTTCTTGAACAAGGTATTGAAATATCCCAAGCAATATCATTTTAAAGCGGTATATATTCAAATGAAAAGAAAAATAGAATAAGAAAAACTTACAAGAAATACACGAAAAAAAGGTATGAAACATATATATATATATGGGGTTGCACTAATAGTGGATGGGTTGCACTAAGATTTGGTCTCTATGGTATTGTTCAAAGCAGTCAGGATTTGAGATTTTTTTCATTTGTTTATTCCTATTTTGTTGCTTGTTCTATGATTTGTATTTTTATCAGTGTGTTCTTTGTTTTCTTCTTTCATTTTTTGTTTGGCAAGTATAATATGACGGTATCAGCTTTCTTATTCTTCTTTCTTGTGGTTCATCTGTCTACAAAAACGAACAAAATTAGTCTCTCTTTATAAATGTATGATGTATAAACGTCGGGTGATCCGACAGAATATTGGTGAAATGACAATAGGAAGATTAAGAGGAATTTATGGAAGAAAAACAAGTGTTACATCTCAAAAAATAGTCACGTAGGCATGATCTGATGCATTTTGATTGTTGCCAGCCACTTCTTTCAGTGTGATTTGAAACGTTTTCAAAGGAAACTGCAGCGCTTCTAAGAGAATCTTCTTCGTGATTTTATCTTGGCATATTTATGCCACTGGTGAGTATTGCAGTTAATTCAAAGTGCTGAAAGAAATCAGACATTCTCCTAATTACGACTAAATACTATACAAGAATTCCACATCTGTTTCTGCGTGTATTCACTTCAATTACTGGACTAATGGTCATTGTACAAAGTTGGAATTTGTACGATTGGAGTTTTTTTTTTTTTTTTGATTAGCAGTTCCCAAAAAGTAATAAAATTAATGAATAATGAAGATTGAAGATTTTCTGTTCAGAACCATAGATCTAAATTCAAATATAAAATATCTGAATTTGCAATAGTTTCTGATTTGAATACAAAGCATCTCACAAAGCATCACTGGAGAAAAAGAAACGCAATACTTCGGAGCCGTTGTTCCGGAAGTCAGGCGGGAAATTAGTTAACATGTCTATTATGGTAGGTTGCTCGACGCACCATAAAGTTCGGTCCCATGCATATCTGGAATGGGCAATGCCCTGAAGAGTATGATGGCAATCATTTCATAAGATGCATATCTTTTGAAAGGAATAAGCATTGAGCACAGCTTTTATCTCATTTTGGTCATTCTGTTTTTCTTCTGTATAATGTGAAACCATAACAATGATCGTAATATATCGAGATCAGCAGGCCCATTGTCTCCATTACCATCTCGGCAACCATTCCTGGCATTGTCATTTTTGCCGATGTTCTCGACAGCAAGTATTGTTTGTTATGACAGGGTCTTAGAGCCTGTCCCCCCTGCCACCCCCTTTGGTTACATTGAGTAGACCATAGAATCACACGACTGATCTGCTAGTTATTACCGTCCTCGTCACATATATGCTTTTGCCGTTGTCGAGTGAATGCTTTATCATAAATATTTCAGTATTATTAGACACGAGAGTGGAATTTCCTTCCCAACAGTAACTGATAGATAAAATCACACAGAGTACTATGCAACAGATGTGAATACTTTTTTTGTTCTTTCTGATCGTGTACGTATTTCCCTTTATCCTTCTGGGGGACAAAGCAAAATGATGTGCATGCACATGCATCACGCTTGTTGTAATAAGGGAAGACTGTGAGAATTTGGGAAGGAAAATTACAACACCGACACAGGATTAGATGCTTATCTCTGATTATGTCTCTGTTCCTCTTTGTTTCTGTTCGTATGTCAGTCAGTCTCTCAGCCTACATCTCTTTCTCTTTCTCTCCCTCTCTCTCTCTCTCTCTCTCTCTATATATATATATATATATATATATATATATATATATATATATATATATACATGTGTGTGTTTGTGTGTGTGTGTGTGTGTGTGCATGTGTGTGTGTGTATGACAATCTTCACGAAAATTAGGTCTATTCCGATGGTTAACCGTTATATATATATATATATATATATATATATATATATATATATATATATATATTCACACACACACACAAACATACACACACACACACACACACACACATATATATATATATATATATATATATATATATATATATATATATTAGATGTATCAATCAGTTACATATTTAAATCTGTTTCAAGTTGGAAACTCAATCAGACAAAATTGAAAGTGTAACTGGGTATATACATAACTTTTTTACATCTAATATTCATTTACAGTACCTGTTTAATCAAATGCTAACAACAAATACACCTAACTATTTGTAATATATATATATATATATGTATATATATATATATATATATATATATATATATATATATATATAAACTATTTGTATATATATATATAATTAATGCTCCTCTATTCAGGGTTGAGCACTCTCTAAGTGAGGTAACTCATCCATTGTAAGCTTATGCAATGCTCTTCTATAAAGAATAGAGCACTCTTACGTATGAGGAGTTCCTGCGTAAATGAATATATCACCTAAATTCACCCTATTGACCACCCAGTTTCGTAGTCCAGAGGTAAAATAACGGCTTCCGGGTCCAATGTGAGGGTTTCAATTCTGCCTCGCTGTACTGGATGTCTATAGTCACACTGATGAGATGTAATTCATCGAAACAGCTGTCTGTGGATGACACAATATATATATATATATATATATATATATATATATATATATATATACAAGATAAGATAAGTCAAATGTCTGTGGCTATATGTTTTTATTTTAAATTTGGTTCAAGCTACATCCAGTGTATAATGATATTCTCAAAGTTCCTAATGCAAAACAATGCTGAACAATCGCATGGCGTGCAAGCACCTCAGTTAGTTAAATATTAATCATATAATTTGAATTCATAAAAAGTAACATAGTTTCATCTTTCCATAGTCATAATCACTTGTCAGATGGATGATCCAATCATCAATATATAGCACAGCACCTGTGATCATTCATGCAAAAATGATATATACTAAGTTCTACAACAATCTAGAATGTATATCAACCGAGCCCTATCTAGTGTTTTGTACGTTCTGAGTGATTTGACATGTGGGCAGTGATTATTTGAAATACTTGAATTTTAAAAAAATAGCATGACTTCT
>OY735220.1:53829935-53847435 GCA_963457665.1 Thysanoteuthis rhombus
CACGTCGATAACAAGTTCTTCTCAAATATCATCGATGATATTGAAAATAAAATTCAAAACAATAAACACGATAGCGGTAAACAAAAAAGATTTTTTTTTTTTTCATCAAGACAAAATATGATTCCACGAATATACCGTAGGGAAATGTTTGCGTCGGGAAGTAATCAAAGATTTCTGCATGAATTCACGAGATTCGCACATCATTTCATTAGGACGATGTTGTTTAGCTTCGTTCCGTTTTGCTTTGATTAGTTTCATTTTGTTTCATTTTGTGTGGTATGTATTTTTGTTGCAGCTTCTTTAAGAAAAAAAAAACCTTTCTTTCATCCGTCTTTCGACCGATCGTTGTTATTATCCCAAACGAATTTCAAGCTGAGGTGGCATGATTCATTGAAAAATATTTCAACAAGGTCGTAGATATTGATGAGGAACATAATACATCACAGTTATTGCTGCAGAAATTCACTATGCGGGCGAACAACTTGTTTGCTTCATTTTTTTTAATTCTTCATAGAGAATTAACCGTCTATAAATCTTGAGGATTTGAAATTCAAATCGACTATTCTAACCATGCCAGGGTTCTAGGTCTAGTTATCGTAAACAAAAACTAAATATCAGTCAGACAATGAATGCAAATTTGTAGCAAAGCAAGGGGAACAGCGAAAAAAAAAAAGATCTCAAATGTATAAACGTCAATGATAGGAAATGGCTGGAATAGAAACAGATAGCGAAATTAGTTGCTTATTAGAATCGTTAAGTAGCCAACTTCAGTTGCGCTGTCACCTGGGTATTCTTTACCTTTCCCTGTATTCTAAGTTCTTTCAGCCTCTTTGCCAGAATACTGATGAGAGTCCCTGAATATTGAAAAGATTTGCTGTCACTTGATCTCCAATGAAATTTGATAGTCATTTATTCATTTGAAAACTCAGGGAATAAAGATGATATTAGACATCTAATCCAATATCAAAGCTTCTTTATCATTGCAGGTTCATAATAACATCTCTTCAGCAGAAAGTAAAGGAAAAACATTTTTTTTATATTTTATTCAATTTTATTTTTGCGTTCTATTTCTGCTTTGGCACAGAAAACAACGTCCATAACTCTGTATGTCACAGCTGTTTGGGAGAAAAAAAGCATTCCAATTATCATTTCCTGTGGTTATCCAACAAAAGTCCTTATCTTTTTCTCATCATCACAGCATACAATCTGAAGCATTCTTTGGCTTGTCTCAGGTGCATAGATTTTCAGTTGGTGATTTTTTTTCTTCAATCTTAAGAACAATTTCGAGCAGACGGAATCCACAGATACAGCGAATCGGCAAAATTGTCCAAATGACTGAATTTACCTATGTTCTGTTAAGAAGATTTGATTACATAAACATTTGATCGTGAAAAATAGTCGTATTTTAATAGTTGTTTTGATTAAATAAAGATTTCAAAAGATGAACTGAGTATTTTTTAATAAAGAAAAAAAATATTAAATCATTTTTCTGTAAAAAGAAGTTCTATTTCTCTTTAATTTCATTAACTCATACTTACTTAGTATCCTTGTTTTGTACAAAAAAAAACAATAAGTTTTGATCAAATTAAAACTACTTACATATCAATTCTTTTGTGAAAAAATAACTCATCTGGAAGGCAATTATGCACATATTTTGCACAGATTATTGCCGATTTCTTCTGCTCAAATTCACTTTATAATTCCTTTCGGATGATTTATGACAGTGATTTTCATTGGTCCAATCTTTTTTTCATCGAATTCTATAGATTCCCTCTCGGGTAAGGGGTCATGTGAGCTGGTTGGCTACTACAAGAGCTCCATATCTTGAACCTGAATCTATTTTCTGTACTTGCATGATGTTATGGCATGGAACATCATCCTTCATTCAAATGGTATTTTATTCTAATCAGCTAAGATGCCTGTAGATATGACTCAAAGATAGCAAAGTACCTATCTGAATTCGTAGTCACTTTTAGAGGCAGGAAATGCATGTTGGAATATGCTCAGTGCCATGAACACCTAAAAAATGAATGGTGGAGCACGGTATCGAGCGCTGGTAATGGTAGCCAAATTTACAGGACCTTAATTTGATCAGTAATTTATGGAGTAATGTATGAAAAAAGGTGGCAGCAATGAAAATAACCACCATAAATCATCTGGAAGAAATATAAAAAGCAATTTAGACAAACGAAGTGCCACAGCTTACTGCCCTGAAGCTCTCTACAGTAAAAAAAATATATATACTTTCCTTTTAAATACGGTTTTTTGAACTAATGTTGATGCATTTTCCTCGTGTAGTAAGTTTTTGCTCGTGATAAAAACGGGCATTTTTTTATTGACAAAAAAAATACCAATTCTAATTTTTTTAGTGGTTTTCTAAGGCACAGTATCTGAGGCACCCTGAAAATTCAAGAAATTATCGAAAAAAATCTTAGAATTATCCATGAAAATATCAATCGGACCCTGCACTACAACTGGCTTAGGGCATTTTCAGCTTCCAGCTCTGAACCTTAAAGGTGTTCAAATTGATGAATATGGAATATTGGATAGATATGATGGAACAAATTAAATCTGAACGACCGCGTAAAAACTAATGTCTTAATATGTTGCCTGGTAAGCGACTGGAGTCGTAAGGTGGGAGCATCATTTTCAAGTTATGCTCCGAACATCAAGTGGTTTCAATCTGAACCCTGCATACAAACACACACACACACACACACACACACACACATCATGTGTATCAGCAGTTGGAGCAACCATTATAAGCTATCCGCTGGAAAGAGATCTTCCCCATCTCTTCCCATGAGGACTGCGATTGCTCTACCCACTGGTATACATATATATATATATATATATATATATATATATATATATATATATATATATATATACATATATATATATATATATATATATATATAACTTGCATGTAGTCTGAGATTAAATCTGACGCAATGGATTTAATATTTACTTAGGTGAACTCATAATAAAAGTGACACAAACAGCAAGTCACGTCTATTGTTATATTTACTGATCCCTCATCGTCAAATAAGTTTTTGGAGTAACCCGAGTGAAGCAAACCCTGTTTCAAAAATATTGAATGATGTGTAGTATAAAATAAAATCCGCATACAATAGGTTGTGAAAATACCTTATACGAAATAACAAACTACTTGTTAGACTTGATATATATATCAAAATATTAGCTAGAGAGCAATGTTGCTAAAACTGTTCCACTTTCGAAATCCCCGAAACAGTTACATGGTAAACAACTGATGATCCCAGCAAGAGAAAAATTGCACATTGCACCTTGATAACAAAGTAGAAGATGAACCAGAAAAAACACCGAATAAAATGAATAAATTACACGAACAGATATTGGAAAATAAGAGACTGGATTCAAAAAGACTTTTTTCTAATGTTTAGTTTTTCGCTGTAGAGCTTTCTAGACTTTATATATATATATATATATATATATATATATATATATATATATATATATATATATATATATATATATCATTGTAAGTAATAGTATAGATCATGAAACTGGAAAGCATATATATAACATTGAAACCATTCTCACCGGTAGACATTTTCTTTCCCAGCCCAAACCACCTCCATTGCTTTTTTACCAATCTGGGAGAAACATTGAAGTACCAAAAGACCTGCAAAGCATTTAGTGAACAACGAGTCTCTAAGGAACATCTTTCATTATATGTTCGGACATAACCTGAATCATTGCCGACGGGATAATTCCAAAAGTGACTGAAATAACGACCTCACACCAATCACGGTACCGTTGGAAAGCTGCAAGCAGAGACGCAAAGCCCAGCAGTCCGCCCTAACAACGCTCGTTAACGGGCAATTATTATCTTCTGCACAGACACTGTAATCACTCTTGATTGTGGTTTAACGATCGAGGAAATACGGAACCGGAAGTTATGTCTGCAACGCTTATTCCCACTTGTGGTATTTTTGGTCAATTCACGCATGCGCATCATTGATTCGGTTTATGTCTCCCGTGAGACGCTCAAATAGTCTTGGATATGCCCACGTGCTGCTTTCAAGAAAAAAGAATTGCATCCCTCTCGTTTTTCCAATTACTACAATCGATTCTTTGAGTAAATATCCTCACATTCCAGGTAAAGACCGGTTCATTAGGAAGCTACTCGTATGAGAAGCAGATATGATGTGCAGAGCAGACGAATAATTTGCTTGGATCACATTCCCACGAATAATCACACTTAAATCCATGTTATGTCTCATAAATACAGACCCTCTATACATCTATGCTGTCATATATAAATATATATCTATATTATATTCTGGATGACATCGGATGATTATTGGTTTGGTGGACTAGGTTCGCTAAAATACAACTTAAGTGATTGGATGATGTATTTGAAGTGAACTACGGATACTTAATTTACCGATGATTACCTTACTTAGCTGGAGAATGAACAAGATACAAAATTGCAAATCCATATAAACGATTAGAGTTACAAAATTTCTCAGTGGTAACTGGCATATATATATATATATATATATATATATATATATATATATATATATATATACATATATATATATATACATATATATATATATATATATATATATATATATATATATATATATATATATATATATATATATATACCAATAGTTATGTACAACATAATTGAAACCGCCTAAATTAGGTGAGAATTATCGTCGTTGTTAGTGTTATTGTTATTATTAAAGTGGAAAAAAACAAGGTCCACTCCAGAATTCTGGCTGAAATTTGACAGTGACACATTCTAATCTGTCCTCCGAATAAAAAGGATGATTTAATTTAGAATTTCATGTATAAAGAAATGATTAAACACGCACATTCATGACTCTGTTCATATGCATATGTAAGAATAAACACATGTACATTGAAGTAACAATTTGACTGGGTGGAGAATGGGACAAATGAGTTCTACATCTTGATTTTTCTATTATCATTAAGATAAGACCACGCATTTCACCATTTTAGCGAGCGTACCCAGTAGCTTTAACCACATGAAAAACATTCAAATAATAAATATCATTCTGACAAGTACATTGCATCAACACAACACTCATACATTCATACGTGCACACCACACCCATATATATATATATATATATATATATATATATATATATATATATATATTAGTGCGGTAAGGTCAAAATTCCCTATTATTCACTGCATCTTCTATGCTTTCACAAACTTCCAATGTTGTTGACAAATACAAAAAAGTTTTTCTTTTTATATTAATCTATTTTTCTATTCGTCTTCAGGTTGTTAATCATGAAAACATGGCCAGCAAATATTCTGGAAAGTAAACCATGATCGACTTTCAATTAAAATTTAACATAGCTATCTCATACTCTCTGTCTCTAGTATCCGTCTATGGATGTCTGTATCTCCTGAATATCTTTTTGCTCTCAGTGAAATTGCTATAAATGAAGTGACATGTTACTTCCATTTTTTGAATTTGGGTTTCAATTTGGTCCACATGTCTCGTGTTAAACTTATTGGAAAATGTCTTAAGCCCACTCAATCACTGTCACGTTTGTCTCAAGGAGCAACTATTCAGTAAAAGGGATTCACTAACTAAAAGATTCGAAAAAGTTCCTCAGAACAGATTGTCAATCAACTTGAAATGTAGAAGGCTCAAAAAATGTCTGACTCACAAACTATTTCGAATATCAGGTGACCTGGAAGATTCAGCAAAGTTAGAAACAGCAGGTCTATCTACTGCTGGGATTGATCCAATCCTTATTGTATTTTATTCATGATAAATGATCCATTTTTAAGATAATTTTCTAGCGGCATTGCATGCATTTATTTGAATTAAATAAGCCTTTCTGTATTTCTAACATAAATTGTTTTAGACAGGTAAGACTTGTCAGTAAGCTCAGCCTGTAAAAGAGCCGAATCTGCGTAGGGGAATGTGAATTTTATTCATCAGTTTGGACAGACAAACAGTGGACATGTTATTCCCTCGAATGAAGTGGAGATTTTGTTGTTGTCAAATCAAGTCTCTCACTTATATTGGAGTTCGAAAAAACGTATATCAATTGATCGGCTTCTAGACTGGAGAAACTATAACTGAAATCCTGTTAAAGTTGAACAGCAAACTTTCAATGTTGAGGACTATTTTTTGATAGTCATACATTGATCTGAGACATTGGTCCTTATCAAAAGAACAACCCTCAAATATAGATTGACTTTGTAACGTGCATAGGGGAGAATCTCTCTCAACATTGCATTGAAAGATCACCAAATATTGAATTAGGAAACAGAAAGGGGTCAGATATATCATAGAAACTATCATAAAACTCCAATGGTAATTGGCTGGACATCTCGCAAGAATGTAGAAAAAAACTGGGCATTACCACTCACTATGTAGATCTCCAGAGATTATCTGCAAGATTGTGACCGGCAAGAGATAAGATGGTGTGACGAGCAAGTCAATTCAGCAAAGCATTTACTTCGCAACACCTTATATAGAGACGTCAGGCGAATCAGGGAGAAAGTTTCTGCTCTAAAGCAAACTTCAAGAGGCTGCTGCTGCTGATGATGATGACGATGATGGTGTGCAATGATCAGAATTCTTGCTGAGGCGAGAACATTGAAGCAATGTTCAGCTATTTGTTCTCTCGTGTCAATTGTTTGCATAATGGGTGCTGGACTACTGCAAACGTTTGCCTTATTATACTAAACTTGATAAATATATTTAATGCCTTTTAAAATGAATATCACTGGAATTGGTTCAGTTTTCTAATACTTATTTGATATATTCCGTAGATACTCTTCAACAACTTAGTCTAGATGATCATCTCTAGAAAAAATGATCAGCCTATCTTGCCATTTGCTTTACCAATTTAAGCTTGCTAAATATCTTAAGCGTCTCAACACTTATCAATAATTTCCGAGATCATCTAGCATACCTTTACTAACATCCATTCATTTTCTTTCAGGATCTTGAAAACTTTTGCCAAATAATATATACACACACATATATATATATATATATATAAAATTTGATGAAGCTTGATGTTATCAGACCTAGAAAATTGGACTTTGAGGTTAGTGGATAATAAATGTCTAGTTCCTCAGTTGGAATCGATTTGAAGGAGTTTTTTTTCATGTATAATTAGTAATTTTGATATCATATGTTTGTTTGAATGCAGTCTGGAATTAAAACCGACAAAACCTACTTATTTTTTGCATGGGTGAACATTCAAAACAAATTAAACAAAAGATGAGTTATGTTATTGTCATATTTACTGATCCCTCATCGTTAAAAAAGGGTTTTAGGATAACCTATATAAGTGAGCATTGTTCGAAAAAATAATTATATCAATATACAGTGCATATAAAATCATAAATAAAATGACATGCTAGATGTATGGAAAAAACGATACAATGAAGGGAGGTGGTGTGTGATTAAAACTGCTGGGATGCCATGTCAATATAACTGTTTTGTTTTTAAGATCTCAAAAACAGTTACATGGTAAACAACTGATGATCCCAACAAGAAACAATTCATACACTGGACCATAATTAGAAAATATTTGTAAAACAAGGAAAAAACACCGGAGGAAATTATATGAATTGCATTGACAAATATTGGGAAATAGGTGACTGAAGTGACTCAAGAAAAATCTTTTGACAATATATATATATATATATATATATGTATATATATATATATATATATATATATATATATATATATATATATATATATATATATATATATATATATATATATATATATATATATATATATATATTGTCACTCATGACAGGGTCAGATGCATTCAAAAACTCCATAATAAAATATTGTAAAATGATACATACAATTTTACTCGAGTTGATTTCACATGTGTAAGAGTTGATAAATATGTCTACAGTCTGATACGCAGTTATTAGCAGATTTTGATCCGAAATTTTCACTTCTTTATGTTCAATGTATATGATTTATATTCACCGCTGAATCAAGTTCATTGATAAGGACCGAAATTGTGTTGAAAATATGTTTTAAGTAAGTGAATTCTTTTTCATTATCAGCCTATCTCAGCGAAGAGATTAGACAATTACTTTCCGATCAACCAGACATCTCGACCGTAAACCAGCTCCCAACTGACTACAATAAAATAAAGTGATGAACTATATAAATATTAGACTCATTATGTAAATAACTGCAGATATATTTAAAACGTATGGTTATTTCATATTTTATCTATTGTCACAAAGAATACCCATAAAAAACATTTATGAAACGAAAGAAAGCACATTGTATAACTTCAAAGGTCCATTTAGCGGAATACATTATGGAGTAGAAAAATTCTATATACAGCAAATACACTATCTTTACGCACCGTTGCCAAGTGAGTTTTGTATTCCAAATATATTTATGATGACAAAAAACCCTTATTGTTATCACAAGGTATTTGCATTCGTCGTTTCTTCATTATGCAGTTATCTCTCTTTAAGAGTCCATGCCATAACAACCCACTCTCTCATTCATTTAGTTTTGAATTATAGTTGTTCCTTTAAAATTTCAGAAAGATTAAGAATTACGAAAGTAAAAAAAACAATTGTAACTTGTCATATTTGTTAGAGAATTGTAAATCATTTCTCGTTAACAATGATGACACAATCACCAAACCTGAATTATTAATATATTTTCGTAAGAATACCTGGGGAGAGAGCCGGTTTCCGAATTTCCTGTAATTCCATGGCTATGAGTATTTTTCTTAATTCAAAGTTTAGATTAAGGATATAGATTCATGCTATAATTCACTTGGTGATAATCTACATCCATAATATTTTTATTGGTAAATTGGTAATCAAAATGACCAATCACGAGAGAGAAGATTTTGGTACATAGAAATTTGAACAAGCAGACGACTGAGACTGTTTGTTACAAGATCACGAATTTAATAGAAAGAAATCTGGGTTTGCATTTGGTTTTGAAAACCGATAAAATGTTTTTGATTGAAATGCATTAATTATTCTTTTCATTATAAATTAGAAAACAAAAACACGTGTCACTTAATCAAACATCTTACTTTATTGCTATAAACTGAACAGATTAAATTATTACTTTCTCTTTTTTTTTAAAAGAAGGGAGGAGCATTAAGTGGTTCACAAAAAAAGGAGGAAAGAGGGGAGAAGGGAGGTGAAACAGTTCAATATCAATCTACTAAGAGGGTAGAAAGAGTGGGGAAGGAAGAAATTTACTCAAGGGGTAGAAAGACAGAGTGAGGAATCAATCGGTTAAGTGATTTATGAAGAGGATAGGAGGGGGAAGGTGAGAAAATAAATTGTTTACTGAAGGACAAGGAGTTTTTTTGCAACTGAAACTAATTCATGTTTGCATGGCACATAGATAAAATTAAGGACCGACAACAAATACTAAAAGGGATGATTCAGAAAATGAGTGGAAACAGCTTCAGGGTGAGCAAAAATCGCAAGAATGTGTGTGCCTGTGTGTATGTGTGTGCTCGGGCACTTGTGTTTGTGTGTGTGTGTACCTACGGATACATATATAAACTCACATCTATTTATCCACGTGAGGTTAGATATGTTGGTAGAGAATCGACTTCGAGAAGTTTTTTTCTGCGTAATAAGTATTCTTAAAAGTAACATCATAAGTTTGTTTGCATGCAGACTGAAATTAAAACCAACACAAAAGATTAAATATTTACGTGGGTGAACATAAATGGAAATGACCCGAAAGAGAGTCATGTCTTACTGATCTGAAATCGTTAAAGACGTTTTCAGGGTAAACTATGTAAGTAAACATTGTTTCAAAAAAAGTACGCAGAAAAAAAAAATATGCATGTACAATATACATAAAACCTTACGTAAAATGACAAACTAATTGTGTGGTAAAAATTATATAACAAAAGAAAGTGGTGTTCGATTAACATTACTAGGGAGCCGTGTTAATATAACTGTTTTGTTTTTAACATTACCGAAACTGTTACACGATAAACAACTGATGATCCAGACAGGAGACATTTTATACATTGTTCAGGAATAACAAGGAAGGAGAGAAACAAAGAAAAAACACTTTTGAAGATTACATGGATTGCATTGACCGATATTGTTGGGAAATGGGTGATTGAAGTGACACAAAAAATCTTTCAAAAACTTTCTTTAGTGTTTAGTTTCCAGAGCTGTGAAGCTTTCTTGACGACACACACACACACACACACACACACACACACACACACACACACACACATATATATATATATAATCAATTATATTCGAAAAATAAAACAGACTTGTTTGCAAAGTAACTCAATAGAAAGTATTAGTGAATAACTTTTTTTTTTGCAGATTGCCGTGTTGAAAAAAATGAGAAAGGTGTGAAAATTGAATGAGTTACGTTCTCACCTTTTGTTGGGCAGTCATCATCGAAAACAAAAAAAAATAAAAACAAGCTTACACAAACGAAAGTATGAATATAGCATGAAATTACATTAAGCATGAACGACCATCGAAATCCGATTTAGGGGAAAATTTAAAAAAAAAAAAGAAGCTAAAAAGTTTCCTTTGTAGACATGATATGAAATTCCACATTCCAATGTTCAAGTTTTACGTGTGATACATACATAGCCAGACAGACAAATTTAAACTCTGATAAGAATATATGTCATCCCTTTTGATAACAATTTCTTATTGATGAAAACAAGAGCTAAATTACACCTTGTAAACATAGAATTATTCCATTAAAAGTAAAACATACATGTCAGCCCATTTCATTATGACCTTAGGTTTCCTAAAACTCATTAGGAAATAGATACGCAATATATATATATATATATATATATATATATATATATATATATATATATATATATATATATATATATATATATATATATATATATATATATATATTGGGGGGTGGATGGCTGTGGCTCTGTATATACGTATATTGATCAGCACAGCCGAGGTAGGCCACAACAAAACTCCAGTGCTCATTTTAGAGTCCCCAAAAATGGTCCCTGGTGAAACTGCTAACGATTCTTACAATAAGATTAAACATACGACATTAGGATCAGAATTTGAATTGGAGCGATGCAATCAAATTCTGTAAAAGACTCTAGATGGTATGCATATAAAAAGAGTTGATTCACTAATTTGCAAATGGTTGCAAGTACCTTCTTCTATGCTTTCTTACATGTATTCATATACACATAGACATACTCACAAACATGTGGAGACACATACACGCACATTTGCTTGTACCCATGTACACACACACACACACAAACACACATACACACACACACACACACACGCACAATCACACACAACAAATTCAAATTTTTGAGTAAGATTGTGGCCACTTAGTACAAATGCACTTCAAAATGTAAAGATCTATTTCTGACTATAGAATTGTTCTTTGTTGAAATTCAACCCAATATAAACTACCACATGCAACTTGAAAGGGAAGTTAGTTGAGCCAAATAACAGCAATAGATTAATTGAAGACTTCTGTATTGTACATAGACTCTCCCTGAATGTGTTGCATCTTTTCTTCTCTTTGTGTTGGGCCTTTGAATTTCAGAGAGAGAGGATAGAGTCATATAGACACGCATATTTAGGTAAATTCGGGATTCCTTTCTTAATTTATGAAAAAAAGAGTTAAATTATTAACAGATACTGGTTTTTTGTTTTGAATATCATCCTAAGGCTTTTCTATTGCTATCATAATTCGAACATTATACAGTGAAAATATGCGATCAAAATTAAGTTAAGAATCGACTGATACTGTTTGATCTTTGCTTATGTTTGATTGTTTGATCAACAGATCCAGAGTCAAAAAAAAAAGATTAATGTTGGTAAAGGAATTCAGAATTCGCTGATAGATGATCTGATTCCTTTTGCTAATAACCAGATTCATTCATTTAGTTAATAGTGAATATGATTCAATGCAATGGAGTAAACCTGGTTTTAGTTCATTGACTGTTCAATCCATTCCTCCAGATGTGTTAAACATACATCGAAATACCGTATCGACTTTTTTTTATCTTTCAAACTATATATATATATATATATATATATATATATATATATATATATATATATATATATACGTGTGTTTGTGTGTATGTGTGTGTTTGTGAGTGTGTGTGTGTGTGTGTCTGTATGTCTGAGTGCGTATGTGTAAGCATGCGTGTGTATGTGTGTCTCTCTCTCTTTGTCTCACTGTCTCTGTCTTTGACTTTCGATATCTCTCTCTTTCTCTCTCTCTTTTTATGTGGATACATGTATATGGTCGTGTACAAAGAAGTGAACTCTATCAAAATTTTGATGAAAAATATATACTTATATTTTAGCTAGATTATATACACATGCAGATCAAGAGTAGAAAATAGATTGAAATAAACTCACATTTTTCTTCACTTATCGGTTAAAGGGATGGCAAAGCAGTCATGTCCCTATTGTGTTCGAGAAACAAACAAAAAGCTGCAGCCAGTAACAAATTTTCTCCCTGTCGGCAATGTGAAACATTTTTCTAAGTATTTACATGTAGGGAGGGGAAATGTTGTTCATACAACTGGTGAATATTTCGCGGGTAAACTTGCTTCAACTTTCAAATATGGATGGATATTTGAGTAAGGAATCTTTTCACTATATATCATCTTCATCATCATCATCATCATCATCATCATCATCATCATCATTATCATCAATCTGTTTGCATCCGTCGTTAGACTACGCCTCCCCCAATATTCACCGGAACTCTCTCTCATGGGCATCGCAGAGCCAGTACTTTCTAAATTTATCTAGCTAATTCACGCCATCTCACTTTTTGTCGACCAGAGCTGGTCTCTGGGGATCCACGAAGTGAGTCGTGATGTCCAGCGGCTATAAGCCATTAATAATCGAATTTTTTAATACAATTTTTAGAAATTTAACAAATGGATCGAACGGAACAAGAAGTGTGCTTTTGGGAGTGTTGTGCCGAGGCTATGCCGGAGGAAATGCACGCTTAGTTCCAATCAATATGAAAGAAAGATAATGCTGCACTACTAACAGAATGCCATTAGACGATAGGATATATATATATATATATATATATATATATATATATATATATATATATATATATATATATATATATATATATATATATATATATGTATATATATATATATATATATATATGTATATATATACATATATGCATACATACGTATATATACATATATATATATACATATATATATATATACATATACATACGTATATATATATATATATATATATATATATATATATATATATATATATATATATATATATATATATATATATATATATATATACATACGTGTTAGTGTGTGTGTGTATGTATGTTTTACTCTTTTACTGTAGATATAGGATAAGCTGTATGGTCAAAATTGAAACGTAAACAGACATTAGCCATTTGCATTGCTCATTGAATACCGGTGTTGTACAGCTTCCATTAGTTGACTTAATAACTTAATAACGAAATTTCAGATTAAATGTGCTGAATATATTACTGGTAATTTACGAAATCCAGACTCAAGCATTACACAGAATAAATCATAAGCATTCATTGATTCATGATCATTCATGAATAAATCATAAACAATCATTGATTTGTTTGCAGGAAAGGGGGAGTCGAAAATTATACGAGTATATACGGCGTACCTTTGTGAAAGAAATGAAAAAGGAATGAAAAACACACAATAGATTCCCCTATCTTGAATGATATGAATTACCATGTATACTGATGTAAGGGTCAAGTTTTGACGACGAAATCATTAGGCAAAAATTTGGGATCAATCTATAGATGGGTAATAATTTCGTGCAGTTAAAATTCATCGTTATGAAAGGTCATCGGGCAACTCTACCTGCGAAAATTCATATCATAAATTAAGGATTCTGTTACTATAAATCAAGGGTCGACTTATACACAAGTATATACAGTAACGAACAGAAATGTTTAAACAATTGTCAACTTACTTCTATTACAAATGGTCCTCAAACTCATATTCGATTTCTGAAAAGAGGCAACAATCTAAATATCATAATTCTTGGTGAAATTATGAATCGAACGCTTTTCTCTTCAAATCTTGCTTTTCCTTCTTTTTCCTTTTGTCTTTTTTATTCTAATGTCTCGCTCGTTATTCCCCCCACTATTACTGGCGTGATGACGTCAAGAAATTACCATAAGAAAATAACAAGGTGAGTGTAAAGGATTGAAAGGTTAAGAGGAGGTTCAGCGAACTGAAGATCAACGTGGCCGGAGCGGGAGGAATAAAAATGAAGTTCAATAACCCCCCGCCCCAACCATGACTTTTCTTCCTGACCCTATTTTGGCGTCGACCCCTGCCAGTTACTCGGTCTTGAAAACTTCAAAAGAAAACAAAAAAAAAAAAAATTGTATGGGAAATTATATCTCTGGCGTTGTGCCGTTTTTTATTTCATTTTTTCCTATTTTTTTTCCTTTTTTCAAAAAGTCTCGAAACTTTTCTTTCCTTATTTTTCTAAATCGTATTATGTTCTATGGCAGTGGTTCAACTATTTTTCGACTCCGTTTCATCTCTATTACTTGACGGGTGGGGCTTCTTCATCGGAAGAGTAACCGTCTCCTGAGGGTGACCAAAGTCAGAACGAGTCGATACGAGTCGGTGAATAGTGGGCTACGCCAAAAACAAATTAAATAGCAATATTGGGGCCCACAATGGCGCTCTGCCATGGAGCACTGATTACCAAGTTAGACTCTTCAACAATTACCGCTGTAATTAATCACTGGGTGCCTTATGGCTGTCCCTCGTCTGGAAAATGCAAAATAACTTCGGTAGTGTGCCTTATTTAACGAACATTGTTCGGTAAATCAAACGGCAGTTTGATTGCACCTTGCTTATACTTTTTATCTAAACTTACATCATGAGGTAAATAATCTGAAAAAAGGGAAAAATACCAGGACCTAGCAAGGGAGTTAAAGAAAATGTGGAACATGAAAACCAGGGTAGTACCGGTCATAGTGGGAGCACTAGGAACTGTCCCCAAAACGCTGAGGGAGAGACTGGAGGAGATCGGGATTAGGGGGAGGATAGAGACCGTACAGACCACAGCACTACTGGGAACTGCACGGGTACTGAGGAAGGTGCTAGAGATATAAGTACTGCAACGAATTGTAGCTCTGTCATGATATGC
This sequence comes from Thysanoteuthis rhombus, assembly GCA_963457665.1. Taxonomy (NCBI): domain Eukaryota; kingdom Metazoa; phylum Mollusca; class Cephalopoda; order Oegopsida; family Thysanoteuthidae; genus Thysanoteuthis; species Thysanoteuthis major. Next base: position 53,845,176 of record OY735220.1, read on the forward strand.
GAAAGAGGGAGGAGACGTTAGCTGAAGACCTGAGGAGACTTATTGTCACTCAGCCCTCAGCGATAACCACTGGGCAACCGGTGTGAAACTGTAAATCGCAGAATTACTGCGACCTGCTAGTACTAGGAGAGGAGGGCTGGAGACTTGAGGAGACTTGCTGTCACTCAAACTCCAGCGGTTACCACCAGGCAACTGGTGTGAGATTCCAAATGATAATAATAATAATAATAATAATAATAATAATAATAATAATAATAATAATAATAATAATAATAATAATAATAATAATAATAATAATAATATGAAGAAGAAGAAGAATGATAAGAAGAAAAATGATAATAATTATGATAATCATCTATAATTGGAAGACGATGGAGGAAGTTTGTTGTCAGACCTTTTGCAGCATTTAGTTCAAGATCACATTTTCAATTTCAAACATTACTATAGTTGCATTTCAAATGTTTTCTTCGTTACTATTGATTGAATTTTAATAGTTTTTTTAATCGACAAAAAGCTAAAGAGTTATATCATTGTTGTATTTTAATTGTTGTCATAAATGTTTTTCATTTCATATGCAGAATAAAATAATTTAATTACAAAATACAAAACTGACAAGAATTCATTTTAATACAGAATTTAATAATTAATGTGTTGGACATTCGTTTAAAAAGAGTTATTAAGAGTTAAAATGAGTTAAAATGATTTAGTGAAATCAAATTACTTGACATTTTCACAATGGTAAATTTAAGGACAGAAACATTAGAATTCAAAACGGGGATGGTTCTTCGCATAATGTTCAGTGATAACAATTTATGAAACTCATAACAATGTTGTTTTTTTTTTCGTCGATTGACAAAAAAAAAAAATACATTCACAAGAAATTGAATTTCATGAGGAAACTAATCAAAAAACAACCATACAAATTTTTACCGTTGGAAACAAAAAGTCAATGCAAGAGTCAGTGGTTGTGAGAAAAACATACTACACTTTGATGTAATTGCTGTAAAGGCTGGACCATGATTTTAGGGTAATGTGCACGTTGTTATGTTACACGTGTTCGCTGAACTTTGTCTGCTAACTAAGAAGAAAGTTTGTTATGGTCACCGTGTTCGCTAAATTAATCAAACTTCATTCGGTGAATAAGTAGGGAGTTCGTCATGCTCCATATTTATTCTGGATTTATCAAAGTTCTTCCCTAAATATCAAGAGAGTTTGTTATGCTCCAAGTGTTCATTAAAGGTGCAATTCGTTATATCTAGATGAAAGTGAAATCTTGTCATAATTATCAATAATATTGCAATACTTTATTCAAGAATGAATCGAAAAAACAATGGAAAATATCGTTGTTCAAAATTCTCATTTGCTTCATCTGTTTATCCAACAAAGTAGTTGAAACGGAGTATCGTAGGTACATGTACTGAAGCCGTAAAATATGCTTACCTCTGAAATGTGCTAATGTCTGTTGAAGCTTACAACGTGCACTACAGCAACCAGTCATGCATTCTTCTCATCTCACTTATCATTCGACCACAGGATGTATTCTTAATAAGCACAGTGATTTGGCTATACGGAAAATTAGAAACCTAATATAATTATCAACTCAATTTTTTAAAATTGAATAGTATAAAATGATGTATTATATTATAAAATTATTCTAAAAGTATAAACATTGATGAGACTTTCATTATGTTGGTTCCTAGGACCCTGAAAAAGCCTTAATATGGCTCTGGTTATTACTGTAATAACTGTTTTGATTATCAAAAGTTGAGGTCTTCTGCTTTTCAAGGCTTATCTAAGTAAATGTCAATACACATTGCCAAAGAGAAAATGGTTTACTAAGGAGTGTTCTGTGTAATTACTGTCGTGAGTTCGATCATGTTGGATACCTTGAACTTTTTGACCTGAGCCAGACAAAGCTAAAAATCTTATTTTACAATTTTTTTAGTAAGATATAATCATATTGAGTGAATCAAAATGTTGATCATATATTAGACTACCGTAAAACAGTAAATGATTGACAAATAATGCAAAACATTATTCTTGAAATGTATTTTCTGTTTGATTGGATGTTGTTTATTTGATGTTTCATATTCAACGAACAACTGATTGATTTTTGTTTATGTTTGGGGAAGGTTTGGAGAATGCGATTGCGCAACGAATGCACATTCTGCTCGCGTCAGATGTCTCGACCCCAACATGTATGTCTAAACTGCGATTGATTTGAAAGGGTTTGGCCAAAAGGTTAGATTGACTAGGGTTT
>OY735220.1:53852435-53917435 GCA_963457665.1 Thysanoteuthis rhombus
TTTTCATCATATTATAGTTCAATAACAGAATATTTCAAAACAATATAAATATCATACCATATAATTATGTTGATTTTTCAAAACCAACCTTTTCGTCGAATGTTGAAAACTGTAATTATGGGAAAAACATTGGGGTCAGACACTACAAGAAAAGAATAGCACATATTCCTTCTTATTTCATTGAAATTTCAACCCTAAATACTAGATATTTTTCGCAAATTTGAAAGAATATCGGCATTTTTTCATAAAAAAAAACATTCTATGAATTAATGATTTTGTAACCATAAATCACAGTTCACTCTTTATACCAGATCGACTTATACACGAGTATATATGGTACACTATATGAGTTTGTATATACGCCAATAAACTATTACATATCACAATAATACATATTACAAACACTAAATGAAACACTTGGAGAGAGAATGAAATGAAATGTTAGGCATAAACAATTCGAAAAAAAATCTCAACGTAAAATCCGTACCCAATTTGTGAAACGAAATGAAAAGAATTATCAAATCTCTGTTCTTGATATTTTGATGTTTACAATAAATCAGCCCTAATTTTAGCGTAAACAAAAAAAACGAACTTTCAATAATCACAGCGATGATTTTGACTCTAATAAATGCAATGTTTCCTAAATTCGGTAAAAAATCAATAATGACAACATTATCAATGGCAGTAATGTTTTTTTTCCTTTAATTTGAAAATCCGTTATTGAAAATCTTCCAGGAAAGCTTTTTTTTTTTTAGGTTTAGATAATTTCAGCAGAAATGATTTTAATCATCAGTCAACGAAACTCTGCTAAAAATTTCCAATATTTTGCATCAAAAAAAATTAAAAACACTTTAAACACTATTGCTCAGCACATTTCAAACGTAGTTATCAATTTCATGACAGGGCGTTGACACACGTTGCATTTTCTGTTGACTTCAAAAGATCTGCGGGGACATACAGTGGAATTTACATTGAAAAATGTACCATAGCTTTACTAAAGAAAAAAAAAAGGTTCGTCGTGTCGTCTGTATCAATTATCAACCTCACAGAAGCGAAAAAAAAAAAAAACAGCCAGTTTGCTTAAACACACGAAAAGAAGAAAATATATTGAAAGTGTACCCTAAACATGTTTTGCCTTTCCTTTGTACTCAATTGTTCATCTTGTAACAATTCGTCAATATAAGATTCAGTCGTGTTGCAACAGAAAGAGAATAAAAAATACATATATTTTGTAGATATCTTTTTTTCCAAATCAAAAACAAACATCATAATTGATGGAGTAAAACTAAAACATTACTGAGAAGGAAATATCTTCATCATTTTCTTCTTTTTTTAATCACAAATTAAGATTTTAGTTCGATTCGTTCCTGTTTTTTGTTTATTTGTTTATCTGAAAAAAAAAGTAGATATAATTGATATCACGGGTTACTTATCTGTTAATCAAGAAAGATCAACGGAGGAATGAAAATACAAATAAAATAAATCATCAAATTAGTTAGGATAGGAATCACAGAGGAAATATTGTTTCTCTCTGAAACTCAGAATGGTATTTTTCCTGATTTGTCCTTTGATTGATAATTATAAAATTTTTTACCAAAATCGAATAATGAGCTTATTTTCAGCTGTTAATCCTCTTAACATCAAAGGCGTCGATTTAACGAAGAAATTGTGTTCATGCCTATCAATTATCAACTGCAACATGTGGTTGATGATAACATTCACATGATTAATTGTATGAATGAATCTACCAATTATCATAATGCACAAGATAGTGTGTTGTCCTACTAAAAACGCCAAATACAGAACAATTTACGGCGGGGTGGACTCTCACTTATCATATTCCTTTGTCCTAGATACCTGTAATTTTCACATGGTTGATTGACATAAAAAAAAGATAGTCTATATTCGTTTGGGTCCATTAAATTAAGCCTTTTTCATATTTCTGGGTAATTTGAGGTGAAACTAGTGTCAGCATATTTGGAATATTGGTTGAAGATGAAAATTTGAAATTTTGAATATAGTGTATATAGATTAGTTTTCTAGGAATATTATTTTGAAAACAGAAATATTGTTGGTTGGGACACATTAAAACTTCAATAAATATTGAAAAAGCACTCTCCAGAATGTTTTGCCAAGACATCTCTCAATAAAACTGCGACTATTTCATGAAAATCGGTTCATGAATAAAAGTGGAGAGCTCACTAAGTTCGAAAAATATAGTTTTGAAAAAAATCGATGTTGAAGTAAGCAATAAATCCAAGATATGAGATTACATTTACTTATTTACATTATAAGATTATACAATATACAGTCATCTTTTATGAACAGTATATGTCATTTATATTTTGCATATAATATACTCATTATATATCTTTACAATGTACAATACCTGCATGATTCAAACATTTCTTTTTATAAAACAAAGGAGGATTACTGCTGCCGGTGTCTCTCTGTGTGTTATACCATGTATATATAAAGGCGCCAGGAATACGATATATTTCTCAAATGCCTATTATTATTAAACTATTGGAAAGGAAATCGATTTTTCTATAAGATGATGTAAAAAAGAAAACTTTTAAAAATTTGACCTTAAAAGTGAATTCAACAATGGAAAGAGAACATAGCGCATAACAAAAGATATTTGAAAAGTCAATCAGCGATCGAAATAGGGAGGAATAGTTGAAATAAACAAAAACAAAAATACTAAGAATCGATGAATAAGCAAGTTTTACCGTTGGTTACCCGCTAAGCCATCTAAGTCTGGGCTTTACGTATCCCATTACTACCAGTGATGCCAATTTAGATGTTTTTTTAATTGAATATTTGTGTTGAAATTTGGGGGTCCATTATTGCAAACATCAATTTTTTTCCTAATTTGACAGTTAATTCCAAATTCAAAAAATTGAAGAAAAAAACACATACAAGTGGGCTAAAGTGAATTACTCCCTGGGGCCATGTACAATAAGCGAATTAGGCCTGGGGGAGTCAGACACTTGGAGTGGTGTCATTCATTTGACCATACACTATTTCATAAATTTGTGCAGGAAGAGATTTTTGTGCCCCCCTCCCCATGGCAACTGTACAAAGTGAAGACGAAACTGCCCCAAGCGGAGTTTGAGCTCGACTTGTTTAGTCCTTTAGATAGCACCTTTACTTTTTGGACCACTCTGTACTTCCAAGTCATAGAAGCAATATTACAAAAGGAAGACTGAGAAATCAAAACAAAAATGACTTGATAGAAAGTTAACGTCTCTTAAACGGCATCTGAATTATTAGAAAATAATATACTATGTGCAATAATAGCTGTTACATTTAGTATTTGGAATGTACATGCAAAAATGAAAATTGTTATGGGACCGAAGTGCTAAAACAAACTTATTTCCAACTGATAGAAGAATAATTCAATTCATAAATCATATAATAAGAAAATCAATAATTAATGCATTTGATAGAGAACGGGGGCAAAAAGAAAAAAAAAAGTTAATATCAGAATCAAAAAGATTTTGGATCACTTACTTTGCGGTTATGTTTTCCAGTCAGTAATTTTCATTTAGTATCGTGAAAAAAAGGGGTAGTTTGAAAAAAAAATAAAAAAGGAATTAAAAAAAATCGTCTGTTGTCCATCAATTCTCTTTCTCTTCGGTTTCCATGATCCGTTTTTTTTTATGTAGTATATGACGTCACAGTATCAAAGCAGAGTCTATCTTGTACATCCTCTCTGCATATTTTCGACCCTTTAGTTAGGCGTCCTCCAAAGCGTATGATCATATAGAAGACTTTCTGGAATATGGCCTGGATGCCAGCGTCTTCAAGTTTTCTTTTCTCTCCAGGAATTATTTGTTTATTACTTCCTTTCTTTTACTTTCGTTGAACCAATTCCATTTTGCATATAATTATTTCTACGTTTCGTCCGACCTTTCTTTCTATCTTTACTCCAATTTATTCTTTCCTCCCCTTCTCAGCATCCAATTCAAATTCAACTCTTCGTCTCTTTCAATCTCTCACCCTCTATTTCTAACTTTTTTTTTCTTTCAATTTTTGACTTGTCATTTTCTTTCCTTTCTCTTTCTCGCTTAAAAACTTTTGCCCGTCCACTAATGTCAGTGTACGGGTGCCAATGCCGGAACCAGATATTCACACTAATGATCTAGATCCGTGTAAAGAGAAGACGGAGACAAAAAAGAGAATAGAAAATGTATCAAACTGTCTATCATTTTCGTCTGTATGTCGGTGATGTTGCTGGAGACAGTACCTGAATGAGATTGGAGGAATCCGGGACATCTGTATTTCAAAACGATTGGCTTTTAACATAGAAGCCATTCTCTCCCCACCTTGCTGCTTACTGGCCGATTCTCAACTAAAAATCGACCGAAAATGAATTGAAAATCACAGAGGAATTCCACCATTTAAGCAGAGAAAAGCCAAATACTGAAATCTAATGTATATTTCATTACATGTAATTTAAAAGTATAAAAATCACTGTCTATATTTAAAAGCACGTGTCTGCGTCTCGATATGTATGAGTGAATCTTTCTGCGTACACATGTGAGACTGGGTAAAACGTCTAAAACTTGAAATCCAATGTACATGTCATTATATACAATTTCAAAAGTATGAATACATATATTCATATATGTATGAGCTTACATGTAGATATATTTGTCAATTTACCTGGCGCACATGTGAGACTTCATATGTCGTGAGTCAAATATTTAAAAATCAAAAGTAAATGTAATTATATATAATTGTAAATGTATGACGTTCAATCTACTTATAAGTGGGTGTGTATATGTGCGTGTGTAGATATATCTGAGTGAATATTCTACCTCTGTCTGTGAAACTCTGTATATCCTACGTGTATGGGAGTTTAGTTATGTGTGATTGTAAAAGTGTGAATGTTCCATAATGTAATCATCAAGGTATAAAAACGTATATGTATACATATCTATTTTTTGCGTCTAAATGTGTCTGAGTGCATTACCTGGATGCAAATGTGAGACTGTGTATACCCTGAGTATACAGATGTATTTCATTATTTGTAATTGTAGAAGTATTCACATTTCATTATAGATAATTGTAAAAAATACATTAAAAAAAATCTATGTACACATATATATATATATATATATATATATATATCTACGAGTTTTCGTCTCGTTATATCTGAGTGAATTCTGTGCGTGCACATATGAGACTGCGTCTGTCCTGACTTGGGTAGAGACGTTCAAGACTGCCTTTCATCAGTACAGAATGGAACATCATCTCTGTCAGTTCAAAAGCAAAAGAAGAAGAATAAATAATACGACGAGCAATATTTTTTTCGCCATTGCATTCTACACAATATGGCGGAGAGCCAGAGGCAGCTTACAAATCAGATTATGAAACTCACGATGTCTTTGAGCGGTATCATCCCATCTCGTTTCACTATCGATTTTCGGTCTACATCTATTTCTCAGAGATAAAAGTGGAATTGAAAAGTTGATGTACGTTAAGGCAGACACGTCAACGCTAACCATTGCAGATGGGTGTTTCTTAACGGCAAGAACGTCACCATTTTCTCTCGACTATCTCATGTAATCACTCACCAGCGTCCTCCACCGAAAACGAATGCCAGGGCATGTGGAAAGGGGGTCTCATTAATCTAAGTGATGAAAATGAAGAATGCGTGTACCATCGAGGGATAGGGGGGGCGGCAGGGATACGGTGCGAGAAATGCATGTCACTTTGTGATTGGTAGCAACTGTAACACAATTTAATGGAAGCCCCTTTTAAAATGATTGCAGCGAATCAATGTTGGTTATTGCAGCTTGGAGCATTTGGGTTTTTGAACTGACTGACAGATAGACATGGATCAATATACATATATACATATATATATGTGTGTGTGCGTGTGTGTGTGTGTGTGTGTGTGTGCCAGAAGACTCATACACATAGTGATGTACACACAGATACTTACAATACTAGAGACAACTACAAAATATGTCCGCGTACATATAAGATATAAATTAAAAGGCATAATGTTGGATTCATTGCCTGACGCCAAGGGAAGGATTTGAAAACTACCTACACGTACCTTTGGGGGCATTCACTTAAATTCGACCCGAAGACAAATTTTACCCTGGTTGGCAAGTGGATAGATACTGACACAGTGAATATCTGAATCAAAACTGTCACATCACGAATTGTTCTGTTCAATTTTGACGAACAATATATATATATATATATATATATATATATATATGTGTGTGTGTGTGTGTGTGTGTGTGTGTGTGTGTGTGTGTGTGTGTGTGTGTGTGTGTTTGTGTAACAGGCATATATAACAGCAAGAGACAGAAGAACATGAATAAAATACAAATGAAATACGAATCGAGTAATGGTTGAAAAGATTGCCCAAACACGAAACCCTATCCGATTAGGACCCATGGTATAGTAAATGCAGAACGACAACTCAAAACAATTGACGGAAGAATGAGACATTAAGGTTTGCACGTGAGACATAGAAGAGGTGTATTTATAATGGTGGATATATATATATATATATATATATATATATATATATATATATATATATATATATATATATATATATATATATATTCTAGAAAGCTTTACAGCTTTAAACATCGAACATCAAACAACTTTTTTAATAGATTTTTTGTGTCACTTCAGTCAACCTATTTCCAATATCTGTCAATGCAATTTATGTAATTTTATTCAGTATCCCCCTGGTTTCCCCTATACCTATTGTTATGGTACAATTTACACATTGTCTTTTGTCTGGGTCATCAGTTATTCACCATGTAACCGTTCAGGAATCTAATAAAAAGTATTTATTAAATCATAGCCCCTACAGTGTTGTTCAAAAACTGTTTTTTTTTCCATTTTATGTATAATTTATGTGTTTATATGACTAGAGTGACAAAAAAAAAAATGAAAGAAATATTTAGATATTATCAGTACTCAAAAATTTTCTCATATATATATATATATATATATATATATATATATATATATATATATATATATATATATGTGTGTGTATGTGTGTGTGTGTTTATACATATATATACAAAGGATGCTTGCATGTTGCAGTTCATAACTTATCTATCTACTTATCTAACTTTACATGTCTGCATGTATTCGAATATGCACATATGAATTGCAAATCCATCATTTCAAGGACATAAATGAAAGAGAAATGAAAGTTACTTTTGTTTTATCCTTACATGTAAATGAGCGAAAAATAACCTTTCATTTCCCGTCACAAAAAACCAACAAAAAACAAAAACGCCCCAGGAGACATCTCGTCATACGTCGTCTATTTTTTCCATAGTGGTTATTCACGGCAAAACATCACAAGTACACATTTACAATTCGGGTATCTTGAGGGAATCTATTCCGACTGATGAAGCATTAACGAATTGCTACCCAAGAGAGATAGAATACATCAATTAGTGATTATAATCCCCTGTTGGACAAAGCTCTTACCCATCACATCCCATGACAAGCTTGATTGCATCCGATCTTTTCCCACTTACTCCGCAGGCACAAATCAGTCAGCCTTTTTAACCCATTTCTTGTCTATTCTTCCGCTATGTAACCTGCCCATTTTCATTTGTGTACAATATTCTCCATTTTGGTCCAGATACAGGAAAAGCTTGCCACACCCAGCTCTGAGTATGATCCATCGACTTGAATTTCAAAGTCTTCATCAGACGAGGGCTGGGGAATTCAACTCAAATAATTCCCCAACATCAAAGATCGATATATCTGATTTAAACTTGCATTTGGCCGAGACGCCGGTTAATCAAACATCAAATGATGTATAACTCCAAACCAAAATATTCTACCTGCACACCGTTAAAATCTTGGATTATCCACACATATATTCACACAGCAAAATACCAATACGGAACCATTCTCCCCTCAAACAGGTTAGTACAGAAATACACTACCTCCCCTTTTTTTTCAAACTTTGGATTACTTACAGACTTATTCAGATTGCAAAATACAAAGGTGGGCACAATATTCTCTCGAGCAAATTCAAGTATTAGGATATGAAAATTAAACTCTTCCAAAATCTTGATTACCCACACAGATATTCACACAGTTCTACGTAGACTTACCATTACACAAAGTCCTAAAAAAATAAAGATTAAACCTTTCTACTCAGATACAAGATGTCTAATTGCATGATTTGTTGATCATTCTCTGAGCCGGACCCCACGATTCAAGTTTGTCGATATCTTTATAACTGTCTTTTTATCATGATCTGACATTTTCTCGAGTCTGTCACTGCTAATTGAGTTTAACTACTAAACTAAGAGGAAATGAAAATTGCGTCGGCAAATTAAGATATAACGTAAGGAACAAGAGGAGAAAAGATCTCGTAAACTTCACGACGGCTAAAGGGGTTCTAAATCATGAACACCTTCTTCAAGAAGGGATCCAATAGAAATGGACTTGGAAAAGCCCCAACCACGAAACGAAGAATGAAATAGACTACATCCTAACGGACAAAAGCGATCCCGTCAAGGACATCCAAGTCTTAAACCGAGTCAACGTAGGAAGCGACCACAGAATGGAAATATGTTAAATGCAAGTAATACCAACAAAGTTCCACGCCAAACTGCAACCATTAAACATACTAAAAGAATCCACTTGATCCTCCAAGCTTGAACTGAAAACAGATTTGAAATCTTTTTCTGCAGACGACACTAGCATCAACAAACTAAACAACAAAATGACGGTATCTATAATAGAAGTCGCCACTCTATTCAAACCAGCGAGCACAGAAACTATCAACAAAATCCCAGATGAAACCAGGAATCTCATGGAAAAATGCAAAAACCTCAAGCCACCGACAATAATAAGAGAGAAAATCGAAGATACTGAACTAAATAAAATAATCAAGAAAAAACGAAGGGAAGACGGAAGAAGATACAAAACAGCAGTCATTGAATCAACTCTCGAATAATGTCAGGGCTTCAAAGCTATAAACAAAGACCTCAGTTCGGGACATTAGCAAGGAACCTTCATACTCGAAAAAAGGGAAACTGAAAAACAGACAGAGACAGGATTGTCGAACGTACCAAAGATTTTTACCAAAAACTATATTCATCCAAACAAGAACTCCAAAACAATGAACAGTGTACGCAAGACACGAGCAATCAACACAAGGATTTCCCAGAAGTAATCCCGTCAGCAGAGATATAAGCCATCAAAAAAGCAAAGAAAGGAAAGGCTCCTAGACAGGACAGCATCACCATCGACTTATTCAGAAAATCGGGTTGCATTATCAATAAGAAAACCTGTCCGATTTAATACTACAATCATGATACTTTTACATGAAAAGGAAACCCAAAAGATCTCAAGACCTATTAACACACACTACTACGTACACAAACTTATCACCAACTGAATCATTATAACACTAGATGGAAACCAACCTTGGGAGCAAGCAGGCTTTAAAAGAACTACTTGACCAACGACCACCAGCATTTGATAAATCCGCTGAAAATAAAACCAGAATATAAGCTACAACTTGCTGTAGCATTTCTTGACTTTAATAAGGCCTTTGACTCAGGAAAAATCCTTGAGGTCATCGGGGTAAAAAACTCAGCAAGGTATAAATTCAGTATACGTCTAAATGCTGCAACTGTCACAGCAGCTCATTTGTCAGGCTACATAAAGACTCAGAACCTTTCAGCCCAAGAAAGGAGTGAGGCAAGGTGATACCAGCTCACCCAAACTCTTCTCAGCATGCCTCGAGATGATATTCAGAAGACAAGACCGGGAGATTAAAGGAATCAAAATTAAAGGCAAATATCTGAGCAACCTCAGATTTACAGACGACGTCACTTTTTTCGTACAGAACCTACACAATCTCTAACTAATGCTAGATGAGCTGAATGAAAAAAGCAAGAAAGTCGGCCTACACATGAACTTCAGCAAGACGAAGATCATGTACATCAATCACGTCGGAAATAAGAACACTAGGATTAAAATCGAAGACACAAAACTTGAGAAAATTGTCCACAACTTATACCTACGATGACAAATCTCCATGAGACCCATGAGGATGGTAAGCCTTTGGCAGAGCACTCTCAATCTCCAAACAAGACCCCATTAACTGTGAAAAGAGGGGTATACAACCAACGCATCCTCCCAAAAGTCAGAAATGGAGTTGAAACATAGAATTTAACAAATAGACAGATCTGCAAATTGAGAACCTTGCAACGGGCACAGGGAAGAATTGAGATTAACTTCATATGGGGAGACCACAAGATAACACAATACATCTGGGAAAATGGGTGTCAGAGACATCATAGAATCTATTAGAAAGTTCAAATGGAAATGTGCTGGTTGTGTTGCAAGAATGTTAGACAACTGATGGACATCACCAATCACAGCATGGATTCCTGGTGATCACATGCGTAACAGAGGCCGGCTGAGTATTAGATGGAGAGATGAGCTACACAAATTTTAAAAATACTGTCTGCGCGCCCCCCATGATAGGGAAGTGTGGTGAATCCTAGGGGAGCTGTATGTCCAACAATATATGATGATGATGATGATGATGATAAAAATTTCAAAATTGGATAATGTTGGTCTGTGACCAATACTTTGTAGAAATGACAATGTTTTTTAATAAAGGCAAAACAAATAAACTAAGAACATTGGACTTTTATATTACGTCAATGAGGTTCAAGTTTAGTGGCTGATTCTTTTTATGATTTGAGTCTCATGAAAATAATCAATTTAAATACTCAAGATAATAATGCAGTTATTCGAAATTTTCATTCGATTCAAAAATTTAGAGGTTCACAGTATATGTTAATGTACAAAAATATACGTCGTGAGATTGAGATATAGATACGAACAGTCTAATATATATATATATATATATATATATATATATGTTTATATATATATATATAGAGAGAGAGACAGAGAGACAGAGACAGACACAGAGAGAGAAAGAGAGAGAGTCGGGCAGTCTAAGATAAATAGTCGGATGCATGTATGGTAAAGGGGGTTTGCACATCGAGCAAAGGAAAATAAACCGTTTGCGTCTTTGCAAACCAAACGAAAGAAAATAAACTATGTTTTTAGCATTGATAAGTCGTGGGATCAGTCGGCCAATCACATTTTCTCTTACAAAGTGTTTTGATCCACATGGCCAATTGAATTATAGTTTAAAAGTAGCATTTTCTTCACAATGGTTGACTTTTCAAAACCAAGACGAAATGATGACAGCTTCATTAGTACAGAGATTTGAATCGTGGTATATCAGTTTGCTAGAGACTCTGGACGTGTTCATACATCTCCTAGCTGTCAGCAAGAGGAAAAAGATGCACATATCCCCCAAGCTATCGACTGGTAAGGCAGTTGTTGAGTAGATAGTGGAGTCACTAATATAACTAATTTCAATTCTTTGTCCGAAAAAATATCCATTTAACGTCACTGCTTCTATCAAATTTCACTCCATTTTCTCCTTCATATCACTTCCTGGATTTTTGTATATTGTATTTGTCTTAATTCTTTGGAAACTGCTCTTTGACTTAAACAAACCTGTTTGTTTCCCGATGGATTTCCAAAGATCTTTTTGCTGTGTGCAGATGCAATGCACACGTGGTTATATATATATAACGCACGTACACACAAACACATATATATATATATAAAATGAATATATATATATATATATATATATATATATATATATATATATATATATATATATATATATATATATATATATGTATGTATGTATGTATGTGTGTGTGCATGTATGGTGAATTCATTAGACGATATGGAAACACAGAAGTTTTGAAATTGGATTGTATTTACTACCGTTGCATTTTTCGAGATTCTGTTTGCTCTCGTCAAACTCCAAATTGGAAAACTGATAAATTTCTCAAAGAAAACGTTTTGGGGAGAAAGAAGGAGTTGGTGCAAGGTTATTGTTTTTCTGAATATGTTATCTCGACTGACAAAAAGACATGTAGCATATGCAAGTATGCGTGGGTGTAGGTGTGTTTTTGAAGGAAAGTGTGAGTACATCGTTTTATTCTATGTCGATATGAGGGTGGATTATTTGATTTTTATATCAACCTGTGGGGAAAGAATGTGTTCACACTGGCATTTTGTTGTGTGAATATCTATTACATATCTCTTGATTTTGGACTAACCTTCGTAAATCGGACGGACTTTGTGCTTGGCGTCGTCTCTAGTTCAAGGGGAGATTTTGTCTGCATTTGTATTTTCTGATGAGAAAATGTGTTGAAGTAGCAGATATATCAGTGTGTGTGTGTGTGTGTGTGTGATTAGATACGTAAATAGAATGATAGATCAGTCGATAGATTGAGAGAAAACAAACATTATATATACATGTGTGTGTGTATGTGTATCTTTAGATGGATAAATATATAGATATAGATATAGATTGATCGATAGATAAATGGAAACATATATATATATATATATATATATATATATATATATATATATATGTCACATTATAGATTGAAACTCAATGTAAAAATGCAATGTCGAGGGGATTCATAAAAAAATTTTTGGAGACATTTTTAGGAGAATTATGTTAAACGAGAGAGCGAAAAACAAGAGATAAATATTCTATCACGAACAATTGTGAGAGATACCTTGAAAGCCTTTAGCAAAATAATTGTAGAGGTGAAATTACTATAGTCAGTGACAGTGCAGACTAGTTATGTCCAGCAATCCTTTATTTTTTTTTTCAATTGGTTTGGCTGGCTGACTGGCTTGCTTGCTAGTTATGCATCACTAATGGAGCCAGAAGGCGTCAAATTTAAACATTCACTTCTTATCATGTCTAAAACAGACTTTTTTGTATTAATATTTGGACCATTCGTTGGAGTTTAGAGTAAGGGTTCAATTTACAATGTAATTTTATACCCACATGTATTTTTCTGAGAATCCAGACTTTTGTCGTGATCTCTGCTCGACAAAAAGCGAGTGACTTGACTCTTTCATTGATCATCCCTTTTCCAATTTTTCAATCCATCACCCCTAACACGGCATGCTACCAAAAGTGGTTGGATATGTGAGTTTTTCCTTGAGTGCCTCATCAAAACTGTTTTCTCTGAAGTCATTGATGGTAAGCAAATGCAATATGAATAAGAAACACAGTTTGATTAGCACTATTTTACTTACATGATCTGGAAAGTTTTTCAAAAAATTCAAGAGACTAGCCATCACTGTTGATATCTGGACAACCCTAACGTCAAATTTTAAAATCATGTGAAACATTCAAATTGGAGAAGTGATATTGTCCGAATTAATTTTTTCATGAGATCCCTGGAGTTTACACTGGAAAACACTAAGATTAGAGTATCCAAAGATTAATGTAGAGATATCTAAATTCTTGAGTATCTTCATGTTGTTCCTGCTGGAAAACATCTAATATAAAATGAAGAATAAACATATATTATAGGGTGGAAAAAAAAACAAAGCATCCAGCAACATGAAAATTCTTGGGAATTCAGATTTTATCAGTAAATCCGACTAAGTAAGGCCCAAACAATATCAGGATGTCTTTTCTTCCAATGAAAACGTCTTTAGGAGGAACTTGGTGCGGATGTAAATTTTCAAGTCTGTAGATAAAACGGTAAGACCAGGAGCTCTAAAATATCCCCTCAAACGCATAAAAAAACAAACGTATATATATATATATATATATATATATATATATATATATATATATATATATATATATATATGCATATGTATATATGTGTGCGTGTGTGTGTGTGTGTGTGTGTGTGCACGTGTGCGTGTGTGTGCGTGTGTGTAAAATAATAGAATCTGTAGTCAACTTTGATAGCTACGATATTTAAATAAGGTAGTATCACATGGACAAAGCCAAAATTTTAATTCCTTTATTGAATTTTTACTCATACGGTTACGGACAAGAGTTAACACTCTTGAAGTATCTTCCATCATGTCGTGTATGGATACACTGTGCAATAATTAGTTTTCCTTAGTTTCAGGATGACAAAAGTCTTTGCTCTCATTGAAACTTCTTACAATTAGGTCTGGTTAGTTACTCAATAGGAAACAACACATAACCATTGTCTGTTGGGAGTATTCTAAGGTAATGAATCACAAATTTGGAAAATTGAGCGACCTTTTTTCGTTCGGTAGTGATCATCAAAATGAATTTCCGAAATACAAGAGTGAATGCTGTCAGACATAGACTAAGAGATTGTTTCACATAAACTTACATTGCAAACTGAACCCAAAAGTGATAGTATGTTTGTTTGTTTGTTAGTTTGTTTTTTGTCTTGTTTTTACATTATTTACACGCTTAGAATATGTTTCAACTCTAAACGTTGCACATGCACTTACCCAGCCAGCCGGCCGTAACTCATGTTGACAGTTTCGATGAAAGATTTTGTTTATTATTCCTAACAATATATTTCTCTATAAAACAGAACAAAAAAGTTTCTCTAAAGAGAGAAAATCTTTTTGATGACAGTTGAGAATTCCATGGAAATGTTCCGCAGCTGCAATGTTTTCTTTGTCAATTTATGAAATAAAACGTGCACATGTATATATAGATATATGTGTTTGGATAGAAACGTGGTACCTCTTTGGAATCATAGTTTCAATGTGAATAGCATCACCCTTTAAAACTATTTTAGTAATATTTTTCTCATTTTTTTGTTTTGTTTTAAAACATTCCCATCTTTATGGACATGCTAAATTTAGTTGGGTAGCAACCATGTTTAGGATTTTATTATCAAGCGTGACAGACAAACACACTAACTGAGAGTTCTCACGATTATGCTCAAAGCTCACTTGAAGATGATTGATAGCCCTACGCACATAACCTTTGGGAGACGTATAGGAAGGCACCAAATAATATAAGTATAATCTCGGCTCTGTATCCTAATATATCTCGAACATATGCGAGCACATAAGATTAAAATAAAATTAGGATATGAAAACAGAGAGAGAGTGATAAACATACTACAGAAAATGAAGCTGATATATATATATATATATATATATATATATATATATATATATATATATATATATATATATATATATATATATATGTATGTATGTGTGTGTGTGTGTGTGTGTGTATAGAAAGAGAGAGGGGGAGAGAGAATTTCGTATATATAATATACAAATCAGGAATATTCCATGATATTATGCAATATCCGATGTGTGATGGGTTTATTTCATAAAGTGCTCGATACATTCAAAATTGAACAATAATTCAAGAAAGAGTACAGCCTAAAATATGAGTGAATGAGAGAATACCTACACAAATCTGTTCATGTTGCAGTAAAGTTTTTAAGAAAAAGGGCATAACGACCACCAAACAAGTAAAGATTGGAAAATCATCTTGTTCATGCTATTATTTAACCTGCATGTAAATACCAACCAAAGGAGAATCTCCCTCTAAATAAGAGAGGAAACTCCCCCAAGGCAAACCTCTGTGTAATATATTCGACGAAGTTTAACTAAAAATTAGTCGTCGTTGTTCGGATGACTTTTATAGGTTCATAACAAAACATGACGATAGATTGATTAAAAAAGGTAATGCTGGAAGAGAAATAATGAATAAGACCGATAGCAATTATACAAACAGCACCAAATGCCTTTTGTGAAACAAAAGCCTGAAATCAAGTATTCTATACAAAGCTGAAATATCAACCCAAGAGAAACCCTTTAAAAGCGAAATACTATATAGGGACATCTAAAACACACTCTGAACTAAAATTAGCCAAATACACATCATCGTTTACAGAAGAAGAAATAAGCCACACAAAAAACAATACATCACTGTCATCACATTTCTGGGGATAGTAGCCTCACACCAACAGTAAAAGATGAAATATCAAAATAAATACACATATGCCAGAACATTGAAACCCATGTTACTCATGCCAAATCTGAAATCCTCGACATTGCCAATAAAACAAAAAACATGAACGTATTAAATATGAATATCAAATTAAATTAATTTAGTAGTAGTAGTAGTAGTAGTAGTAGTAGTAGTAGTAGTAGTAGTAGTAGTAGTAGTAGTAGTAGTAGTAGTAGTAGTAGTAGTAGTAAAAGCATTGGCATTAGCTTTACAATCATAATTTTATATCTGCAACCCCTTTAAGTAAAACACAACCACCATTCGATAAGTATCAAAGCTCTGCTAGAATAACCCAATGAATGAAATATTCAGCCAAACAACAGACTTAACGTAAAAGTGAACCTTAGCACTAAAGATTAGATAAAAGTGAAAATAGAACTCCTTTTTAGTAGGAACACACAATGAAAAGCTGAGGGTTTAAAAACACACTGGTGGAAAAAAAAAGTATCTACAGCATCGCCTGCTAATACAGATCTACTGCACAGTAATCTATTTTCATGATATGAAACAGAAAAGCAGTGGCGAGCAACTAAAGAGAGGGGAAAAGAAAATAAGAAAAAAATGTGGATAGAATAAGCAGAAGGATCTCTGGACAAAATATTGGACCCTCCCCAAATAACGTCCTAAAAAGGAACCTAGAATGAATTGGATCATTTGTGTGGAAAAGTTCAAACTCAATTTAATGTATGATGCTGAAATTATCGAACAGTTTATTGAATAAACCAATAAACATCAGATATTGCATTATGATATTCATTGTAATCCTGATTTATATATATATATATATATATATATATATATATATATATGTATGTATAATACATTATCGGTTGTAAGATGGATTTTTTCCAGGAAGTGCTTGGAACACTCAGTATTGAACACAAGGATTTTTTTCAAGGGGAAGTCAATTCCTAGGAGGTAGAATCTTCCTTTAATTCTATTTATGCATTTATTTAGTTTTGGTCATCGCTTGTTATGTTTTCCAGTTCAACTCATTGAGGATAATGGATTCGTCGTTACTTATCATTATGAATTCGTAAGATGTGTTGTTGGCATGTTCGTTATCAGAGTGTAGCTAAACCATCAGATCTCAGTGTTATCTTTCCAAGGAAATAGGACTGTAAATAGACCGAATCATTCATCAGAAAAAGGCCAAACAGGGCAGGAACATATATATTTTTCCGTTGTAAATCTGTACTTTATTATATCTATATCAATACATATATTTGTGAGTATTTATACATATATATATATATATATATATATATATATATATATATATATATATATATATATGCAGAACACATACGTAGATACATGAATATGTATGTATGTATGTATGTATGTATGTATGTATGTATGCATCTATATATATATATATATATATATATATATATATTCGTATCTGCACACACAAAAACACACAAGCAGGCACATATATATGATAACCATGGGTAAAAAAAATATTCAATGGATCACAAGTTGTTCATTTTGATTAAGTTAAAACCTTTTTAAGTGAAACAGAATGTTGAATCTGTAACTGAACATTGAAAAAATCTTTTGCCATGTCATAACAGCTCGTCTAAACAAATTGAGTTCTCTTTTGAATGAAATTTATTTGACTTGGTTATTGATAACACATACACACACTTATATACATGTGTGTGGGCCTCTGTATGTGTGCCTCTGTTTGTGTGTGTGTGTGTGTGTGTGTGCGCGCGCGCGCGTGTGTGTGTATGTGTTCTACAAAGTTTTACAGCTTCAAGCGACAAAGACTTTCATGAAGAGAAAATAATTTTCGATGTCGAGGGAGGGAAGCAAGAATTGCGCGAGGTCAAGGGAGAATATTCCTGTCCTCAATCTCGAACATGTAAATAGCAAAGTTTCTTGTGAACTACTGTATCTTTTCTCTTAAGAAGGGGCTAGAATATGTTGCAATACAACAAAATATACCCACGAAATAATGAAATAAAATTGAGATGCAACTTTTGCTTTCTCACAAATGTTTCACCTTACATCCCAGTTGTCACTTTCATTAACTCTTTCTCACACATACACAGTGTGTGTGTATTAATATATATATATACATATATATATATATACATATATATATATATATATATATATATATATATATATATATATATATATACATATATATATATATATATATATATATATATATATATATATATATATATATATATATATATATATATATATATATATATATATATATATATATATATATATATATATATGAGATGGAGAGATTAAGGCATAAGATATTGAAAGAAATAGAGGGCTTTAGAGAGTTCCAAATATAGATACATTAAGAAGATTACGATTTCTTATCCCGATTAGATATTCACTTTTGAACTTTCCCTGACGAAATCATGCAATACGAATTATCTCGATCAATAACCTCTTCCTTTAATTAGAAATAAGAGATCATTATAAAAGATAGAAAGAAATGAAAATTCAAAGAAACACATACCATGATTGAAGAGAAAAAGACATGCAAGACACCCAAAATCTGCATCCCCCTCCTGCAAAAAAATGTTCATCACTGAATCAATCAGTGCATTTTCCGATTAGGATATCCAAAAATAGGATATCATTTATCACAAGGTGCTTGTACCTAATAACACGTGCGTATGAAGTAATCACGTTCGAACTAATGCTCATGGATTCCGTCTCTACTTTTTTTTTTAGTGAATGAAAATTATATCCAGAGATTCCACTCTAATCTAGATTGACAGATTATCTACCCAAACTATCATCTGGACATTTTCTGATGTTCAACATTTCCCTCAAAACAATATTAGTTCTCGTAGCTCTGACATGAACCGAGGTTTCCAAAGGTACAACGTACATAAGCTATTAAACTATTTTCCAAAATAAACTGGGTAGTCTTTTCCCTTTCTTCCATATAATCAACTTATCCATTACAGAAATGTATATGTGTGTTTCATCTACCTATATATTGAACAGTGTTTTAGATAAAGATATTTCCTAAAAGTCATTTGGAGGGAAGAACCCTTCCACAGGAACGAATTCAGTGGTTTCTTTTCTAAGAATAATTATCTCGTAGAGGAATTAGCTACATTTATGGTGGATAGTGAAAATCAATACATCTGCACGTATTGGGATGAGAATTTATGTTTTTGATAAACCAAAATTATATTTATACAGCTCTCTTGATTGCACAACCCTCCTTCACTTCATTGAAAGTCAAGCACAAATCATGACTCCAAAACCTGCTGTGTATCGTTGCTGCTCTGCCGCTCAGACGCAGAGCGTAATTAATAATCCACTACGACGGATAATCATCATCATCATCATCATCATCATCATCATCATCATCATCATGCTGACGACTTTAAAAGTATTTACCATCATTATAAAACAAATTACAATGTACTCAGTGAGTGCATAACTCTGACCGAACTATTTTCACTAAAAAAAAAACGTATAGAAATCAGTTCACAAATAGTCACAATGCAGGGGATGTGTTGGATTGAGCCTGAAATTCAATCAAATTTTTTCTTAGCCCATGGCCGACCATTCTGGTGAATTTCATCGAAATTCACGGTAAATTTTTAGAGCAGACACAGGTGAATGTATTTACTCCATCCTCGCCAACACCACAAAGATGAACGATAACGAACAAAAGTTCCTCGAAACAAGTTCAGAGAGTTTCCTTGCAATTCCAGGCTTCAAGTGATGCGTTATTCTATGCTAGGCATCTAGTTATTCACAAAGTTTCGCATCTCTCGATAACAATCATACAAAAGAAAATTAAAAGTAATTTCCAAATTTATCAGGGGGACTCAACAAGCTAAAATTCGGAAATTACCCTATTTTTCTCAGCAGTTGAACAGCAAATACACGCTCTATGGCTAGGAACTCTGATCCAGCAAATATGATGCAAAGATGGCTAAAAATGATAAACAAAAGGATATAGACAACTCAGAAAATGTGTGAATATTCGGCAGTACAAAACAGTTCACTAAAAACCAATCAGTTCAAAACTGAACTGATATCTGAACCCGACAAGAGAAATAACAATTAAAAGGAAGAGAAAAGACATGGTTTGATCCACCAAAATAACAAGAATGTAATGATAAATGTAGGGCAGGAATTCTTCAAACTTATAGATACATAATATCCCACGAGCTAAAAAACTGCAAACCTTATCAAAAAGGAGCACTGTGGAAATTAGTTATCCAAGTACATTCAACATGGAATAATAAAAAACAAAAGAATTAAGTAATTAATGATAATGCATGAAATAACTAAGACATACTACATAATTGTAGCGATAGAAAAATTCCTGTCTTCTCCAGAAAATAAGTAAACCATCAGTGACTTCCGAAGCCGCTAAAACAACGATAAGTATATATATATATATATATCTATATATATATATCTATCTATCTATCTATATATATATATATATATATATATATATATATATATATATATATATATATATATGAATGAGAAAACACAGAAAACTAAAAATAGTCATTATAACCATATGGAATTTAACAATACAAACTATATGCAATCAATAACACCATCTAAATACCCATGGAAATTAGAAAAAGAGAGCAAAAAGCAATTAAAAACTGGGAAAAATCTTACAAGAGCCAATCTGCATGATAATATAACGAAGGAATGTACGCTTGCCTCGAAGAAAAGCACACATTAATTACTACAAACAGAAACACAATGATTTCCAAACGTAGTCATTGAAACACACACATGTATTGAAACAAACAAGTAAAGTCAATATTATTGAAAACCAAAATACCTATAACGCACTATATACTTATGTGCAGATTATTTTACACTCATATAATAAACGAAAATAATCAGATTTGTCATTGTTACGCACGTCATATTCATTAAAAAAAAACATATTCAATTTAGCATGAATACAATTCAACTCCAGTCTAGATAACTATAGGCTATTTCTTTTATACTTGATAATCACAAGTAATGAATACACAAGATTCATTTCTACAAATATATCCTTTATTGTTTATGAATAAGTTAAGATTCCGATTTATCTACACTTTTGCTTCCTCTTGTTAAAAGCATTATTTTCTTTTTTTTTTTCTTGACAATAATGTTTTCAAACGCCAGTCAATGTTAGTGAATCCTAATACTTTTCAATCACAATCACACAGCAGCATAGTCAATATATTTTCCATTTGGAGAAAATAAAATTACACTTGTGAGTGCAGCTTTTCTGAAGAGTCGCTTAAGAATTTGTAGTGAAAATAATGGAAAAGATAAGGTGAACTTTTATAACTGAATGATAAGAACAGAAGAAAAAACTAAGGATATCATGCACACAAATGCAAAAAAAAAATTCTTGTGAGGTCGGTCCAGAAGAGGATTTATCTGTTCTGTATATTTTGGAAACTGTTTGTGCTGACTTTTTCCTATTTGTCAACCAATTGTAAATACCCTTACTGTCTATGCATGAACGAATGCTTACTCTAGGATTGCTAAATCGTCGTGAGACACATTTGAGGAGAATCAGCATCCCACATAATGTAGGACATGACCGAGGGAGTCATTTTTCACGGTGAAATATCCAAATAATTAGGCCTGCCAAACTAGTTTCGATCAAGCCCTGTACAACCTTGACCCTCTCTAAAATAGATTTCGGATCATGTGCGTGATCAAGAACGCAGCGATACAACTGATGGTAATCCCAAAAGAGGATCAACAGACTGTTTTGAAAAGTGAAAGTGACACTGATATAGATGTAGTGGGTCGGAAGACGAGTAATGCGGAGTCAGAAAAGGCTGCATCACTCTTGGTACGCTATTTTTACGCTTATTATAAATAACTGGATTTTTTTTTTCGGAGAGTTTGTACTAGTTTGACTGGATCATTATTAGTTGTATACATATTAATCAAATACAAGATGCATCATAAATACATGAACGCTCTGGTAAAAACAGTGATGATTATTTTCTGGATAATTATAGGAAGCTTCAAAAATATAAGAGCGAATAGGACTCGCCATCAAAGTCAATACTTGAACAACAGTACCGTCACAATACGAAGTCATGTAAATAAATCCCATCAAGGATTATTGTTATCATAATAATTCATGACATCACTGGCATTTTCAACTGGAAAACTTTCAAAATAGAGTGAAAAAACATATATATTCTGGAGGATCTAGTTGTTATCAACAAGCCCTGTTAAAAGAAGGCCCCAGAAGACTAAAAAGAATTAGTATTCCTGATAATTAAGCAAACCATTTGTTGAAAGTATATTTACGCCAATTCCCAAGTGTGTAGACAAAACACTACAACCACGGAACTTGATTTCACAAACTCTCTCTCACATACACACGCACACATATTAAAAGGATAACCTTTTGCTATCTTTAGTGGCTACGGTTGTTAATTATTCAGAAGGGAAATTATTAAGTATTAGCATCCAAATTGGCTGTTATTTTAAGTGTTGGAAAATATGATATTCGAAGGTAATCATAGTTCCTATCATCAGGAGGCTGGTCTGTTAACATGAATTAACCAATTAACCCCTTAAAATTGCTCAACAATTGAAGTTCCTTTTATCATAAGTTCATTACGTTGAAAGGCATAATTAATTTGTGTAATTTATTCCCATTGGAGAAAATCAAGTGATGTGAAATACGGAGTGACACTTCGATTCCACCGATTCGATGCAACCTAATCCAACCCAATCCCAGGATAACACGATGCAAAATCCTTATGCATTCAATAAAGGACAATAAAAGGATATTCAATAAAGGAATAACGAATAAGCATCCTTTTGACAGTGATATTAATTTATTTATAATTTTAAACTATTCCTCGTAAATATTCCCGGGGGTCATTTCTATTAGCTAGGTGTTAGATTTTCCCTTGCTGTATGCTTGGAAGCAGAGTAGAATGTTTGGAAATGAATGGAGAAAAATGTTTCTTAGGAAGACTTTTTTTATGTTATTAGAAATAGAAAGGATTGTCTAAACATGTGATAAAGTTTATGTGAATAAACAATATCAAAATGGATGTATAATTATTTATTTAGAATTGTTTTTAAACAGCATTTACGCATAATTCAGCAGTTCCGACGGTTCTTGGTTGAGGCAAGTTTTTAAACATAATTATCACCGTTTGTATCATCAATCATCATCAGTCTCCAATGGTAGGTCCCTGGACATAGACCTTCCAAATGATTTGCCACAACTCTCTATCGTGTGCGTTGCTGAGCTAGTAATTTCTAAATCGGTCTAGTTCGTCTCCCCATCTTGTATTCTGTCGTTATCAGTTTCATATGTGATCTTTTGGGATCCATGTTGTGAGTGGTGATGTCCATCAGTTGTCTTCCACTCTTGCAGCATAGCCTGCCCATTGCCATTTTATCGTCTTATGGATTTTAATAGGTCTCGGACTCCTTATGTTCATGCTCAGATTTCTGTCCAGTCTTTCTTCACCCTGTCGCCATGTTGTTTTTTTTTGTGATCGGCTAACCATCTAGACTACCAGCAACCCTCACTCAGAAACTGAAGAAACCTTTTATGATAGTCCTATTTGATGGTTGAATGACCCGATACGTGCATGTAACAGAGCTGTCCAGAAGGTTTGTCGGTAAGGAGAGCTGCACGATCAATCAATAAAAAAAAACATGAAGAATATAAAACAGACCATACCCCGGATTAGAGAGCATCCAAAGGGTGCATGTTTCTGTGAAATCCATTGTCCAGAGGTGCATTGATCAGCCTCTGAATCGATTCAGCTCTTCCACAATCGACTGTCGATCCTTCGAGGAAATGTTATTGAAAATCACCAGGAAACTTTTGAAATATCCGGTGGACAAACATAGAATTTTTGCGATAATGTGTGGTTTTGCATATACAACTATATGATACTTTCCATTGATGTTATATTTTGTTCTGATCCTCTATAGGATTCAATTGTTTCTCCTGTAGGTTTTGAAATTAATCGTGTGGACAGTCATGAGCGAATGCAAAAATGTGATAAAATGAAGTAAAAAGAAATATCTCTCAATCAAAAAAGGCTCCCGGATCCGCCCAGAAATCACACCATCTTTTTCTCATCCCGTTGCCCACCGAAGTCCCATTGGAATATATCCATACTTTTGTGTGGATAGGCAAACAAACAGAAGTGACCTAATACATATATCTCCTTTCAACTCTGTTGTCAGTGGTGAAATATGGGACTCGAACAAAATAAAATCAGGAAGAAATAGCAGTCACAGTGTTTGAAACAAACCAAAAGGTTATTGATACAAGATGTAAGTTTGTCCAACACATGCAGGATCGTACATTACAAGACAACAAGATGTAATCTTGCAGGATATAAACGGGACAGCAAAAACATATATAACCAAACTCAAATGAAAAAAAGTCGTCTTCGATTAAAAATATGGGGATGTATAAAAACATGACCAGAACACCAGAATGTCTGGCGAAAAGTTTATGTGAATTCAAAGAAAGAAAAAGAGAACAACAAAGTAAATTCACCGACTCAAAGTACCTCTGGAAAACACCAAACCTGAAGGCACAATGTCTGACTGAATTTATGGATATCCTTGACTGAAATTCACCACATCACAGAGCATAACAGCTCATTAACTTTAAAAACAACATGGAAAAAGGACTGAAGACAAAAAAACTTGCATTCAAATAACCCCCAATCAGAAAAAAATGCTGTGAACAGGATCCTATTCGAGCAACTATGGACCGAACACGTGTCTCCCTTTCTGGTGTAAAGTTCTAATTAGACAAATAGCAGAGGAAATATTCAACAGTTTAATAGTAAACAGCAGAGGATTTCTAATCGATTCAGAAGGATAACCAACCTTGCAGATGTCTGGTTTATTGTCGAATAGACGATCAAAAGTGACAAGTGGATTAATGGTCGAAGGAGAGGCCTTAGTAGAGTCAAATATCAGATAAGGGATATTCTGTCCCCACTCCTATTTATCAGTCATTTTAACATTAAGTGTTGTAAAAAATGCAGAACAATGGTTTTCCATCACAAGATGAAAAGTCAACCAACTTATGTACCCGAATGACTCTGAACCGTGAACTAAGTAAAAATAGACATTAAGCTGATTGATCCAAATATTTGGGAGATTCACCAACATATATTATTGAATTAACAGATTACTCTCTATTGGTAATGGGATCAGACTACTTAACAGCAAACAAATTAGGGACTTGACCAGAGAAATTCCGATATTAACACCCAAGCGTACTTGAACACAAATCAGCAATGGAGAAAATTATGAAAAAAAGTATGACTTGCCATCACAGTAAATAAATGAATTGCCGTAGCGTCAGAATTTGAAGTCATGTGAATAAATTCTGTCGATGTATAAATATGGTCAAAATTAATTTCTTTTATCTATTGAATAACTGACGTTTAGCCACAGTAAAAGATATAAAATCGAGTAAAAAATCTACATTCTGGGAGAACCAAATTATATAATGAATTTTTAGTATGAATAAAGCTCAAAAAAACTCCACAAAGCCTTTTCTCTAGTCTTTAGACAAAACGGCATGACCAGGGTGCGAAAACAAATAATCAAATCGATGGATCTGTCAAAATAAGGCTCTCCCGATAAGAATTAGAGAGCGCTAGAAAAAAAAAAGAGATAAGTTTTTTTTTCAGAAGAGTTATAGTGGAGGAATGATGCCAGTTTCTTAGTCTATTGACAAAACAGAATGGCCTGGAGCAATGAGATATGTAAACAAATGAACCTTCGTTAACAATGCCCGACTGCTTGAAAAATGTCTTTCTTCCCTTGTTAACATTCTTTGAAAGGGTCCACCGGAGTACTGATGCCAATGTCCAAGTCTGTAGACAAAACGGTATGGAGAAGAGTTCGATGAAAAAAAACAAAACAAAACAAAACAAAATAACAGGCAAACAAACACACAGAGAAACAAACATAGGAACACATGCACTTATTAAAAAAAATAGAAAACCTTCTGGCATATTTGATTGGTACGGTTGTTTCACAGAAGGTATATGAAAAAAATATTCCACTCAAGTATGAATGGCGAAATTCTGATATAGATGGGCTGTATCAATCATATTGATCGACTGATACCCCATCACTAAAAAAAAAAAAAATGTCTATGCACATGTTCCCGTGATCAAGGGATAACATTGAGAGAGATTGCATGAGTAGAAAAGAAGGAAGGAAGGATGTAGGTGACCCATCAGCGTCAAAGACAATGTCCAAATTGGATTAAGAAAATACCCATTGCAATGTGCGAAGAATACGAGTAAAAATCCAAAAATCGGGAAAATAAATCGAGCCTTGGATTATACAGGACCAGCGCGGAAATGAAAGTCAGATTCTTTGGAAACACGAGTAGAAACATTTGCAGACGAACTATAATGGACATGGTTATACAGATGGCACTTGAAAAGCGGAACAGTATAATTTATTTTCACCAACCAGTCTAAAGGAACCAGATTGGACTGCAAATACCGAAGTTACTTTGGATATCCAAGCAACATCGTTCTTTTTTTTCCAAAAACCTTCACGATCTCCAAGTAGTGCTAAACGCACTGGATAAAGAGAGCAAGAAGGTTGGACTTCACATGAACTTCAGAAAAACTAATGTCGTGTACTACAAATATGATGAGGACTAAGACACAAAAATCTAAAACAAAACGCAGATCAGAAAGTAGACCACTATATCTACCCGGGACAATGAATCTCGATGATACCTGAAGAGTCACTCTAGGATGAGAAGCTTTCGGTAGAGCAAGTTCAGCCATCAAAGAGAAGAAAATACCATTAGTTCAAAAACAAAGGTAAAAACCCAATGCACCCTCGAGAGTCACATATGAAGCTGAAAGATTGGACTTCGCCAAAAGATTGACGCTCAAACTGAAACCAAGCAACTTGCACAGTCATGTTCGACATCATATGGGAAGATCACGAGATAAGAATATCATAAGATACATCAAAAAATTCACAAGGCTGTGGGCTGGTCATGTTGCATGAATGTGAGACAACCTATGGATATGACGACTCTCAACGTGGATCTCAAGATATCATATGTGAAACTGTTGCCAGCAAAATATAAAATGTTGTAACAAGTTCAGAAAGAATTGGATCCGGGACACCCATGATAGAGAGGTGTGATGAATTCTGGGGAAGTTATATGATCAACAACAGACGCTAAAAGACTGCTGCTGATGATGATGATGACGAAACCACATCATAAATGAATTCTGTGAGCTGGATCAGAATTAATTCGAAAGTAGAGACATTCATACACTGAAAACTAAGCAATGAACTCGTCTCCAACGATTCGAAAAAATACTACCTGTATCAACCAGAGACCGTCATAGAAAATAGAACCGTAAATGCTTGGAATTGGTTCGTGAACTGAAATTTCAAAGAGGACAAACTCAGCATGGACGTTTGATTACGCTAACCAACTATATGCGTTTAACATTCTGGTATTCATTGACCATTCCACTTTATGTAGGATTACGGTCACGGTGATAATTAGAGTTAAGCTTGGAATTAGGGTTAGCACTAGTATTAATGTTGGTGTTTGGGTTGCAATTAACAATCAAGAATATCAAATATTTTCTTCATATTATAACATTAAAATGAATATACTTACGAAATATTCAATATTTTCCCCTTGATATTTCGTAAGAATATTTATCCAGTTGAATTCATGGTATACAAGAAGTAAACAGAGTTTGAGATATTCCCAATTGTCAGCGTAATTTACGTTTTAATCTCACTTTCGAAGTGTGAATGCCGAATGTTTACGAATCTTTTCAAAACAATTACCAAAAAAATAATATACCCTGAGACATTGATATTCATATCGACAATCCCATTCAAGCGGGGAAACGTGAATTAGGAGTCGAACACAAGGAAAGTTGACTTGTCAGATGAAGGATGTGGTTATTAAAGTAGACCACAGGGTGCAAATCAAATAAAGTAAAATATTGGTAAAAAATACCAGGCCCTTGCTGGGAAGCTGCAAGAAGCCCAGAATAAGAAGGTCAGTGCTGTGTCTATAATTTAACTGCTGGTTGAAATTACTAATCCGACTCATCATTCAGTAAATTGAAAGCAAAGAACTCTGTGTAATATGGTGAACTGCTGAAGAGACTTGCTGTTTATGAAACTCAATCCAAATTATAAGACATAGGTCAGAGGGGCAATGGAAATTACTACTCTATTATGTCTTTAATGATAATGATAACAATAACGGTAACATTATTATTATTATCATCATTATCATCATTATTATTATTATCATTATTATAATTATCATTATTTGCAATCTCACACGAGTTACCTGGAGGTTGAGTGACAGCAAGTCTCCTCAAGTCTCAAGCCCTTCTCTCCTAGTTTTCATAGGCAAAAGTAATACTGTAGTTTCACACCGGTTGCCCAGCGGTCATTGCTGAAGGCTGAGTGACAATAAGTCTCCTCAGGTCTTCAGCCAATATCTCTCCTCTCTCTTGCCTATTATAGTAGTGCTGAGGTTCACTTTTCCGCTTTCATTTCCTTTCCTCTGTTAGGCCACTTAATAGTTAGTGTTGCAGTCTTTAAATTTCTAACATTTTCCTCAGTATCCGTGCAGTTCCTATTATAATTATCATTATTATTATTACTATTATTATTATTATTATCATCATTATTATTATTATTATTATTATTAGTAGTAGTAGTAGTAGTAGTAGTAGTAGTAGTAGTAGTAGTAGTAGTAGTTGAAATGATCGAAAACGCCTCACTTATTGAAAGTATAAAAGAGAGAGAAAAACAAGGCTGTTCTGATTTCTATGGATGATGTAGTAAATATAATAAAACCAGGGTGAAAACGTTCGTTCTATCATATGGTTTCTTTTTCTTTCATATTAGTCAGTTCGTTGTAACATTAATTTGTTACTTTTAAGTTGTATAACGTTTCCGTTGACAAATCACACATTTCACCTTTTCAATCTTTTTTTTTTTTAACAATTCTAGAAAAAGCAGCACGTTATTGGAACTTTATTGCGTGACGTTCGAAATTTATTTCGTTTCTCGTTTCAGGCGGCAACATCGGCGTTTTCAAATTTGTTTTACATTTCAATTCAACCGATAAAGATATACGACGTATCAAATATTTTAGGTTTGATTTTCGTTTTTTATTTTTATTTTTTTCAATTTATTGTTATTGCTGCTGTTGCTATCATCATCATCATCATCATCATCATCATCATCATCATCATCATCATCATCATCATCATCATCATCATCATCATCATTATTATTATTATTATTATTATTAGCAGCAGCAATTTCACACGAGTTGCCTGCTGGTTACCACTAGAGGTTGAGTGACAGCAAGTCTCAGCAGGTCTCCAGGCCTTCTCTTCACAGTATCAAAGTCCTCAGCAATGCAGTGGTTCACAGTTTCACACCAGTTGCCCAGTGGTCATCACTGAAAGCTGAGTGATAATAAATCTCTCCAAGTATTCAGTCCACATCTCATATCTCTTTTGCCTATCACACTGGTTGCTGTGATTCACACCTCCGTTACCATTTGGGTGCTGTTTTTGTTTTTGTTTTTGTTTT
The DNA here is from genome assembly GCA_963457665.1 of Thysanoteuthis rhombus. Lineage (NCBI taxonomy): Eukaryota > Metazoa > Mollusca > Cephalopoda > Oegopsida > Thysanoteuthidae > Thysanoteuthis > Thysanoteuthis major. The sequence continues at coordinate 53,881,993 of OY735220.1, forward strand.
CTCTCTCCTCCTCTGTAAGGCCACTGCTAACATTTACGGTCGCAGATTTTATATTTCTAGTACTTCCCTCAATATCTGAGCAGTTCTTACCAGTGCTGTGTTTTGCACAGTGTCAATTCTTCCTTTTATCCGAGTTCCTCAAACCTCGCCCTCAGTATCTTTGGGACAGTTCCGAGTGCACCTATCATTACTGAAACTAACCTGACTCTCATGTGCCACATCTTCTACAGTTCTCTTGCGAGAGCTTGGTATTATTCTAGTTTTTCATTCTCTTTCCTCTTCACTCAATGGTCTGCAGGCACAGCCAAGTCTATAATTTGTCAGATTTTCCTTTTCTAGTCTACGATCACCAGGTCCAGTCTTCTCCCCGAGATGAAGGGGTCTCTTTGGATGTAGAAGTCCCAAGTAATTTGTGGTTTTCATTTTCCAGGGCTGTTTCCGGTCTGTGCTGGTACCACTTTTCCGTATGGTTGAATCCCATTCGTTTAATCAGTTCAAAGTATATCACCGTTGCTACTTCATCGTGTCTGCGTTTATATTCCTTCCTAGCTAGTCGGCTACATTCACTAGTTATGTGGTTTACGGTCTCATCTCTTCCACCACACAGGTGGCACTAGCTATCATTATTACCATCAACATCACCATTATTATTATTATCATTATTATTATTATTATTATTATTATTATTATTATTATTATTATTATCCCCAAAGAGACTCACTTTCATCACTGCTATACATAATATTATTGATTCTAATAATCGTCATATTAACAATGTGAGCAAAATCGGATGAAAAGGAAGATATACTGATAAATACCGTCAGAAAATTATTGGAAGATATTCACATAGAATTCGGACTGTCAAGATGTGCAAAGTTTACCATCAATAAAGAAAACTGATATCAACTGAGAATTTCCATCTACCATTTGGGGAGAACATATGGGAACGAGATTTGAATGAAACGCACAAGTACTTGGATATAAAACAGTCGAATGAAATCAATAAGGAAGAGATAAGAACAGAAAGGCTGGATATGAGTATTACAAACGAGCACAATCTATGTTGAAATTTAGCCCTGGCTGTAGTTATCAAATCACTGCATTTAACACCTTTGCAACACATGAAATAATATATCCATGGTTTTACTTGGAGTTTTCTCAGCCTACAAGTCGAAAATCGTTGCCGACCTTGCTCACCTCTGAAAGAATTTGCCATTCCAAAGTATAATCCAGCTGCTTCTGTTGGTGAGAAATGTCGATGACTAAAATATAGTTATGTCTATGATTAGCTAAACCCTTGGAACACTCACGTAGAACCCTGTGAAAAGGTTAGAAGATTTGAGATTATCGAGAAAAGAAAAAAAATTCCTATATTCGGTCAGAATATTCAGGAGGATGCTGGAGTATCACGGGAACGTTATATAACATCATCTACACGGAAAACCACAAAATACTATTGTATAAGATTTATGATAGTAAATTAGTAATGTCCTTTGTGAAATCGCTAGGTTTTTATTGCAGTGAACCGTGTTCTGTGCACAGGCATATAATTTCTTTTGGAAACAGACGCTCAGCCCACCTACATTTGTGTTCGTTACAGCTCGTACAGCTTTGGTTTTGAACAGTTCTGCAACTCAAACAAACTGTTAAATGATAAATAAGACCAATTGCAAATACTGCATCCAAATTATTACGATAAAACGTTCGATGCGTCGCTTGGTCTGAGGCTCGACTGAGATAATGTCAGCATTGGACTGATTTGATTTTACGCTACCAACATTTTTTTTTTAAATTCTATTTTGTATTTGGAACCAAATGCATTTCGTGAACAGTGTTGCAAAGGATGGTTTGTGATATAATGATGTGCTATAAAGTTTCCTCAATCACGTTTCCAATTTCGAGAGGAAGCTGAACAGAAGTACATGTGCAGAGCACATCTTTTCTAGTGCTGATTCTCTGATCAAATGAATATTATATATGATGACTTTTTGCCCTGATCATGAAGAAAAGTAGATAACTTGCACAAAAAATTTCAAGAAAATAATAAGGATAAGGGAGATTTATGATTAGCATTCAGCATTTACCCTCACTAGAAACATTTTAAAGATAATAACGTTGACATAAACTTGGCGTATTTCACAAATAATTTTCCCATTACAAGCATGGATGTAAACAAAACATTATCGTTGAAGTTATCGTTGTCAAGTGTGCTCCATTTTTCGTGAGGATATTTCAACCTGCAGGCAAAAGTAAAGTAAGGAACTAGCACCCTTACGCTGCTTATGGCTTCAGCCATCTTTGCTTTCACTCAGACAGTTTGCAATATATGACACATGGATAAGATTTAGAGACGACAAGTGGCTCCACTCACTTTTTTCTGTGCTATTTACCCATGTTTCAAGAACGTCAGACAACTTAGATCCTCATCGATCATATGCGAAATTGTTGCTGGCAAATAGATATGTTCGAATCGTTTCGCCGTACTGCTATCCACTTAGCCACCCAGCAGATCGTTGGGTTCAATGAATTAACAAAAGAGGCAATGAAACAAAGACAATATTCATTTTCTTTCCATCTGTCCTATCTTATTACTACGAGAAAATCAAATAATATCTCCCGAGATCGTAAGTAATGCCTGACAGAGAGTATTAGGAAAAAAAGTATGGTCAGCGACTGAACTGAAACCCTGACGTAATCCATTTCTTCTAATAGCATGCTGTGTTCGGGGTGATCAATTTAGAATTGGAAAAAAAAGGATTATCCATGAATTAGTCACATCTTTACTTCTGCTGAAAGCAAATTAAGGGACTAATTGCATAAACGTGCATCGTAAATAGACATCACAAAGAGCTCGATTTAGGGGGGGGGTCAGGGTCCAAAAACTACGACATAATAGGAGTAGATCAACCATCTAACTCCTCTAGAGTGGCCTGTGCACTTTATACACAGTCAGCCAGCTTGACCAACATGAAAACTTGAATGTTTCGATGACAGTTTTGGTTAACGGTTTCTAACCCAATTTTTTCAGATGAATCATATCGAAAAGCACACAACGCATACACACTGTTCACATTTTCAGATCATTGTGTGGAAAATGGCAGACGAAGAAAAAAAATTAATTGGACTAACCATGCAACGAAGACAAAAGGATAGTGGTTCCATTCTAAACGAGTCATTTGTTTTTATTTATACGTGTTGAGTCATTTATTCCGGTACATGTTCGGTCAAATGATACAAAGATTGTTTGCATAGTGATTACAATTTGAGAAGTATAGAGGAACTTAGATTGATAGATTCAAGCGCTGGTGGCTGATGGGTTTGCTGCTCCAAAAAAACAGAGATTAGCATACAGGTAAGAAAAGCGTATGCTGAAGTGAGAGACTCCACCATTTTGAGTGTTTGTTGCAAACCCTGAAGAACTTTCAGGGTCACAGAAATATCATACGTGATGCCCACACAGGAAAGATAATTCCATCGCTAATGTAAAGGCTCTACTTTAGTTAAAAGATCGCGAATAAACGTTTTAGCAATCTTTCTATTCAAAACATCGTCTACTGATGAGCAAATTTAATAAATTGACTGATACGTAGATTTATGCATTTATATATATGTGTAAGTGTGTGTTTTTCGTGTGTGTAAAAGTATATCTATGTATGTGTGTCTCAGAGGGTTGGCGCGTCTCTATATCTCAATGTATGTAGATATTATCTTTCTCTCTATCTCTGTATAGGTATAACATCCTAACGCTCAAGCTCTCGATATATATAGATCTCTATATGTATCATCTTACTAAATGTACATCTTTCTAACTCTTTATATGTGGATGTCTACAGCGTTTCATGACGGATAGAGAGAGTCTTTTGAATTTCTAACGTCGAATTCGGCGGTAAATTTCTGTTAGTTTTTGTCTGTTGCTATTTAAGTCCGAGTGACGCCGAAAATAAATTGCTGACTGCAAACGCTGAGTTTAATGGTAAAATTGAATCGTAAAATAACATCAAACAATTGCTTGCATATTATTGAACAGTACAACTCTACTCTGATATTAAAATGGCTGAAGATGTTGCCAAAAGCACTCTATTTACGGGGAAATATCTACAGAAATGGACAAGATCCGTTCAGTAGTACAAAAAAAATGTATATTAGCATAAAAAAATTTAACAGATACTCGCTGTCTGACCTCCTGAAATATATTGGGACAATATATATATTCCCCATGTAATGACAGGAGATCATTTCGAATGAATGTTTTACAATAATATATTCATTTCTCGATAATATAAAGGCTGCGTTGAAAGAAACGAAAAGAGTAGATATAGATTGAAATAAGCAAAAATTAGAAATTGGATCTCAAACAGTTATTTTTTTTTAATTTTGCCTTAGCATTAATGGTTGTTGTTTTTTTTAGCTCAATTGTAAGAGCAACGCAACGTTGAAGTGGCTAACCTATCAGTTGCAGTTTCGATTCCTGCAGCAGCCCTCATTTCTTTGTTTTCTCTATTTACGTTGTCACAGCCAGGTGATGGATTGTCATATATATATATATATATATATATATATATATATATATATATATGTGTGTGTGTGTGTGTGTGTATATATATATATATATATATGTGTGTGTATATATATATATATATATATATATGTGTGTGTGTGTATATATATATATATATGTATATATATGTGTGTGTGTGTTTCAATTTTTTTTTTTTTGCTGACAAGTATTGATTTATTATCTTCCAAGAAACATCAATAACTATGAAATATTCATTAAAATGACATACTGTGCCAAAAAAGAACATCTTCAAAAAATAATTTATAAAGTTGAAGAAATGAATGAATAGAAAAATAGAGAAAGAAGATTCTGCAATTGATATTTTGTATTGATATTGAAATGTAATGACAGAAGATGACAGATACCCCTTACAATACCCTAAAATCATCATCATCATCATCATCATCATCAATCTTGCAATGTTTGTCATTAAATATACACCTACCCAGGATTCACCAGAATCACCTCCCCTTATCGCTAATATACCCTGGAGTTGACTAAATTTTAACGTCTATTTGTTTTGTTTGGCTTTGATTCTGCATATCATCTCCGGAGATCCGTGTTGTGAATCAAGATATCCTGCAGCTGTGTCACATTCTTACAACCTTACTTATCCATCGTCTGTTGTGTTTTCTTGTGATGATACTTTTTCATGCTTTAAAATAGACTCTACAGTCAGAATGATGCACTGATTCTTTTAATTTATGTTTTATTTTTCAGCGTCTAAATGTTGTCTAATATTTTCACGCTTAAATGTTGTTTTGAAATCCGTTCAAATGCAATTTTGTGTCCCTTTTCTCACCTGGTCTTCTTTCAAATCTCTTAGTAAAATTTTCTTATAAAAAGAAAGGTCTCAAATGCCCAATAGACTATCCCATAATTAAAGTAGGTTTGGTTCAATATTCATCCGTAGCGAGTCACTGTATAGTTTTCTCGGAGGGACCGGGTGAAATAACCAAGTTGACTTCAACTATATTTCCAAGTTGGAATCAAACTTGGGTAGAACAATTCTGCTCTAAATAGAGTAAAGTTTAGCAGAAAATCCTTCGAAGTACGGACGAAGTTCTATAGAATGACTGACAACATATGCTTTAATTGAATTTTTAGTGAACAATCCAGGTGGCAAACTTGGGCAAAGCGTATAGAAGTTTCTGGATGCCCAGTCGATTGAATCTCCCCTCTCGAATTTGCTGACATATTCAGAAGAGAAGCCGAGCACGAAACGTTAGGCCATGAACGGAGATCGAACGATGGTAATGGCTAAGCCACTTGCATGTACCCTTTGGAACAATAATGATATGGGTAATAATAATTTTCAAAATGCTTGAAACGTGACGTATAAACGTGAAAACTCACAAAACCATTTGAAAACAGATTCAGATTAGCCAAGAGAGCAACGGGAAGAGCAACGTTTGCGATAGAAGAAAATCAACATTGACCTGAGAAGAAAACAGGGTGAAATAAATTTCTGTAGTATTCAAAATGGAGGTGGACATGCTTCATAGACAGGAGAGAGGAAATCAGTCGAGGAGAAGACTAAGTGATTGGTAGAGCAGTAAAAACGAAGGGAAAATATCAGACACAGCATGAAGAGATGGAACAGCCGAGATTAAAACAATCATGCACACCATGGAATTGGTTAGAGAAGGTCTTTGTCAAGAGATGGACATGTTACTGCTGATGATGATTGCGATGATGATCAACCTGCTCCAGTAATTAACCTTGTTTTCGAATCGAATCATAAATGCTGTTCGAACTTGTATTGTCTGCAAGATAACACAGATGAATGAACAGCTAGACTTCAGAGATCATTTATCATCAGCATTTCTCCTTCATGGGAGGAAAATTCGGATTTTGTTAATCCCAGGGAAAAAAGTTCACAGAAATATTTGATTTTTCATGAGATAAGTTTCTTCATAAAAGAATATATATATATATATATATATATATATATATATATATATATATATATATATATATATATATATATATATATATATATATATATATATATATGTGTGTGTGTGTGTGTGTATATATATATATATATATGTGTGTGTGTGTGTGTCTGTGTGTGTCTGTGTGTGTGTCTGTGTGTTTACTGGGCAGGGGTTGAACATCTGCTTTTGGGTCAACGTTTCCACCCAACATAGTGGTACTGAAGAGATACCGGGTCTATAGCCACACTGAAAAGATGTAATACAACGAAACAGCTGTCTTTGGATGACACAATTATATATATATATATATATATATATATATATATATATATATATATATATATATATATATATATCCTGTATAGTTTTGAAAAAGGGTCATTAGCCTTTTAAAAGTGTTTTTTTAGACAATAAAATTCCTTGTTGTTGATATTTTTGTCAACTCGATGTTTCTGCTGATTCATTCAATGACTTTCTTCATATTCACTATCCTCATGTGATGAAGGTAAACTTAAACCCCCATGGTGGCAACGCTTTTAACTAATCAGGCCTAGAATTCCACACCTTGTCCTCGGTGTAAGGAACTCCATTGGGAAAGAACAATCTGCTTATCGCCATCACTGATAGATATTACACCTAGAGAAGGCCTAAGAATTGATTGACCAAAACGATGTCTCAATAATGCAAACAAAAAGAAAGGGATCAAATCGTTTAAAGAAGGATATGTTCATTTTTGTCACATTTATTTTTTTTCCTAATGGCTACGATTGATAAACAACAAATGTAAACGAAATCTAATTCCGACATATGTCAATGTTTACCTGTCTAAATTTACGAATGACCATATTTATCAGAAGCAGTATGGTCGTCTTCTAATTCTTCCAACAGCATGCTTGACAAACTTCTCGCTCATCAGCACATCCTTCCAATTGATGTTTGATATGGTTATAAGTTTAATTTCGTCCTTGTTGCTCATTTGCCCATCCTCAATAAATCTTTTTTTAAAAAGGTTTCATACAGCTACGATGAGGGTAAGATAGCTCTTCATGGATATGCTCACGAATTCAATCGAATCTTTCTTTGGCTTGGACCTATCCTTCCACAAAATTACTTTAAAATTCATTGAAGACTTTTGGAGATATCGTGTGAATAGTCAGAAAGACGGACGTACAGACGGAAGTACAGACGAGCATATAGACAGACGTGAGGAAAAATACTGATGAATACATCTAAATATCAAAACTTTGATGTTAAAGGTAGAAATGTAGCAATTTTGAATGATTCATACAGGCCGTCTCAACTATCCAAGAATAGAGCTTTCCAAGAAAAAACTTCTGTAAGACAGAATGGTGTAAAGCAAAGACGAAATTACCATCTATTTTTATAGGAAATGTTTGGGGAGTTTCTAATCTCTTTCCCCCCAAAAATGATGAAGTTATGTTATGCTGAATCGTTCCAAGTTTGAATGATGGGAGGTACAAGAGACTGGAATGTAGGAGAGAAAACTAGGAGTTTAGCGCAGTGTCTATAACTGCTCGATGCTAATTAAAAGCTAAACACTTTTATTTGCTTTTTTCCGTAAAAGCGGAAAAGTTGTGTCAAGTGAACATTCGAAACGCGGGGTACCTGTGATTGAAACGTCAATATTATCAACGTTTTAAAAATACCTACTTCACGGGCCACTTCAAGAGATTTTCAGAAACAGAAACTCTTTAAAGTAATTTAATAATTTAGAGATGATAGATAAAGATATATCGATGCTCGGGTCCTATTTAAGTGACTATTTCGAGCCTCTTTTTATATCCCTAGTAATTAAAACCTTTTCATTATTCGTCGAGTCCATCGTCCAGCCGACACACTAAAATTAAAAGCCGTAATTAAATACAAAAACGGAAGATGTTAGCTTTGTAATTAAAAAGAACGTAAATATAAGACCTAATTACTTTTCTTTCATGTTACTGCAGACTATGTATATTACAGGAACCAAAAAAAATGAATACTTTATTTAGATTGTGTTATGTAAGTAAAAGTTTCGTGATGCTATTTCATTTCACTTTAGGTATAAAGGGTTTTGTGATGTTTGAATTAGTAGTCGTAAAACATTTAAAGGGCTCCAGGACAATTTTCACCCCGGGACGATGTCCCTCTGTAACAATTGCCTCGGAGGATATTTACCGCCAATGACATTTGCCCCTAGTGCAATAGCAAAGGATAAGATAATCGAGAAATTATTACACTGCTTTGAATCGATACAACATTTCTAAGGGATTTCCATAAAACCTTAATCCTAATGTTGAACCAAAGACTAATTTTTGATATCACATTATTACTATTCAAAACGTTTTGGTAGACATTGCATCTGGAGATGGATGTACTTTGAGGTAATAATCCCCGGGGGAAATCATCCGCGAATATGAAATGTCGGTTAGAGCAGTTGTCTTCAACAATAATTCAAAATATAGATAGTTTTTCATATCAAGCCTTCTCTGCGCATGGATGTAACTTTTGTTAAGAATGTCGGATCAAACATTCAAAGTGACGTCACTAGGGTAGTAAAAGCAACCAGCAAAAACATACAACAAATAACAAGCTGTAAACGTTGAATTCAATGGTTAGAATTAAATAATGAGCCTAAATGAGATACAACGATACTGAACGATATTGAAAAGAACAGACTGTACTGTCGAAAGTCTTTTATAGGTTGGAAACTCGCTCATTAGAAAAACAGATATTTTAGATCGTACTGAAGAAAGGAAAAGGTTCTTGGAAAAATTGGAATATGCATTTTATAGGTTGTATTTAATGTACCATATGCGAAAGGAAACTTGCCACTTATATTTATATGATAGATATATCATGGTAGTTGAGCTGACGTCCCTGGGATGCCGATTATATTCCACAGAGAGTTCATGAAAACGCCGGATAATTTTTTTTTCTGAAAACTGAGAATTCATTTGATCATTCTGGGCCAGAGTGGCTTGCACGTCAAAGAGGACTACAAAACTTAGATGTTTTATTGCTGTGTTTGCATTCGGACTGGGATCAGATTAAGCTTATTACTTTTGCTTTGAGGAATAAGATGTTCTTTTGAAATCTTACAGTTAGATCTTTAAAAAAAGATCCGATGAAACTGGTGTTAGCACTAATAGAAGGGGAAATTCAAGTCCTTGGTCAGCTATGATGAATCGAAAAAAAGTTTGCAGTTCAGCATCATAGCTTTATCGTAAATAGAACCTACTCCAATGAAAACCTTCAATTATATCTTTTCTCAAAACTGATAGATTTCAGTGAATCTGAAGGTGTGGTAAATTGGAAGCACATGGAATAGAAGGTTAAGCAGTAATATTTCCTCCAACAGGTCCGAACTTGTTCAACTCGGTTACGTTACATAAAACTGGTTCTTCACACTGATATCTTTAGCGGTAGAATTAGTTATATTATGTGAGAGCAAATGCAGACCCCCACTACATAGGAAAAATTGAAGGTTTATTTTTGATAAAATTCAACCTTCATATTCACGCTGTTAGATTTTTATCAGCATATTTCGGATGTTCCTTTGTTTTATCTCTGTGATTCCTCACCGTCAGCTCACATTCCAAGGCAGACCCACAGAGGCTAGCGCAAGGCTTCAGGCAAATTGGCATAAGTGCTGAGTGAAAGAGAAATTCATATCTATGCTCACTCATATCAAGTGCATATTAGTTTTGTAGCTCTGCATTATAGCAATGTAAATAGAATCTCAGCTCATAAAAACTTGAAATACTTCTTTCTCATGATATAGGCACACCAAAAATTAGATTAGTACTGAGAAAAAGAGGAAAAAAAGATCTGAGTTAAGACTCCGTCAGCCAATTCTATTTTCAAAAGTTTTACCGTAGAACGACGAATTACCGTTCTCCAAATAGTTTTGAAGCATTGACCCCTCATACACGTACAACCCCTCTCCCCACAAAACAACTTACCAGATAAGGCTGATTCAAAATATAGGTATAATTCAATGATATATATTTAATTCCTATAGTTTGTCTGTTTTTTAGATTTCAGATGGAAAAATAAAAAACGGTGAAAATCTTTTGTGCATACTCGTTTCCTGGGAGCACGAACGGAGACCCCAAAAAGATAGAAATTTCAATAAATTCATGCAGAAAATGTGTGCTGTTGGCAAAATGTGAGCTACTTTTTCCGGATATGCTTAAGATGCAAATATAATTCATTATTATAAGTACACTGTAAATAAAGCCCCCTCAAAAATATAATTTCATCAAAAGTGGTTTATTTACGAACACACACACACACACACATATATATATATATCATTATCATCATCATCAGTCTTTTAGCGTCCGTCGTTGGACATAGACCTTCCCCAGGATTTGCCACACTTCTCTATCATGGGCGTCACGGAGCCAGTACTTTCTGAACTTGTCTAGCTCATCTCTCCATCTAACATTTTGCCGGCCTCGGTTGCGCATATGGTCTCGGGGAATCCATGTTGTGAGTCGTGATGTCCATCGATTGTCAGCCATTCTTGCAACATGGCCAGCCCACCGCCATTTGAGATTTTTTATGGATTATATGATGTCTCTAACTCTTGTCTTTTCCTGGATGTGCTGTGCTGTTTTATGGTCTCTCCATGTGAGGCCAAGCATTATTCTTTCATGTGCACGTTGCATGGTTCTCAGCTTACGGATCTGTTTCTATTATATATATATATATATATATATATATATATATATATATATATAGTATCATCCAAAGACTGCTGTTTCGTAGTATTATAACTCTATAGTGTGGCTACAGACTATCCATTATTCCATCCAGTACCACGAAGTAGGATCGAAACCTTTGCTTCAGACTAAGAGGCTGGCATTTAACCTCTGCCCCACGCATATAAAATGGTACCTTCCTTGATAAAGAAAAGTAAGTTAGCTTAACAGATTTCAAATGCAAATTTTTTAGTATTGGCAGATTTTTTAGCATTGACCCATATCTCGCCTCCCTCAAACACTTCTCTATACGATCCCATAAGACACTCGTTCCTACTTGATATTTCACATTATGGATTTCTTCACCCCAGTCTTCTGATAGCGTAGCAAGTGACATGATAATCAAAATGAAATTTCTTAATATTTCTTTTTTTTTTTAATCTATATTCTCTGTTTCTTTCTCCACCTAGCATAACCAGGAAGCTTTCAAAAGTCCATCAGAATTCATGGAATGGAATCTTTTATGTGACTTCCACAGAATTGACTGATTCTGACAAGTCGTCTTACTTGACATAGAATACATCAGCTTTTTGAATTAATGCTCTACGCTCCGGTGAAGGAGGAGATCGTTGGCGGTGATTTTTAAAGGGGGTGCCGGAAACGACACAAAAAGCTATCGATGTCTCTCTATTCACTTAAAAGACGTTTCTCGCCATTAACCGTCATAAATACTTGCCTGATAATCCAAAACAGTTATGACACATTTTAACATTTAGACAGCATGTTAGTTGGCATCTACATGTTATTATATTCACCAAAATTCATTGCTATTGGTACCTATCCCGTTCCAAATTGTCTAACATTCTAGAAAGTTAGATTTAGTATATTTAATGGTAGTGTTAGAGTTAATGTTACCAGGGTTGGTGTCAGAGCTCCTACTTATGGGGTGAGAGTTAAATTTAGTATCTTGAGTTAATCAACAGTGTCTGCTACGCTACAGCAGGAACAGCAGCCATTTTAAAACGGGGAAAATCATACGCATTTTTCATGTGTACTACCACGCCCTTTGCGCTACATTTTCAATTTTTTTCTAAAATCATCCCAAAATAATAGGAAGGGTTACAATTTAATGCATTGTGACGTAATTTTATGATGCTGCAATTTGAAATTGTACGTGGGTGAGAGAGAGAGAGAGAGAGAGAGAGAGAGAGAGAGAGCAAACGAAATAAAAAGGAGAGAAAGAGACTCATACGTACAGGAAAATTTCCTCAGGTTTTTAAACTTCTTAATACCAAGCAAGTTGAAGTTTTCAAGACGAATTAAACGTTTATTCCATCTTATGCAGCCACTATTAATGTTACTGCTGACGTATTTTATCTTATTTAGTTCTTACAAACATATTAAATTCAATCTATAGTTACCGTTGGAGATCAGGTTAGGATTAGGTGCAAGGGTTAGTGTTATGGGTATGATGAAGGTTATTTCAAGGTTACTGTTAGTGTTAAAATTGATGTATCAGTTTAGATTAGGGGAAGAGTTAGGGTTTGAGTTAAACATAATAACAAAAAGATTGAGTATTTTCTTTATACCTATAAAACCGAACAGGCTATACAGTTGTAATTGACTGAAAAAAATTCACTGATTTTTCCTGAGATGGTTTACCAGAATAAACTCATGTTAATAAGAACAGAGAAGTAACTAATAATTTCTGTATTGTCAGTGTAATATGTGTTACAAGAACTGCAGCATCCAGTCAGAATTTTCGGTTATCTCCCTTTGAAAAATTTGGCTCTTTGAGTATGATGGAATTCACGATACTAAAGCAAATATTTACTTTCAACTTGAATACATTTCGTTGGTAACTAAGCGCGTATCTATTTGTATATAGCGAAACCATTTTCAGAATGTTTTTTTCTCTTTCTTTCTTTCTTTCTTTCTTTCTTTCTTCTTTTTACGATGTCTTTAATTGAAAGTTATCTTTGGCTAAAGGGCAACAAGTTTAATTCACATCTAAAAAAACATCCAGATGTAAAAAAAATAATTGTCGCTTTCTCTGTGACGTTTAAGCGTTGTGATTATCAAATTCAAACGAATGGCTCTGAATTGATATTTATTCCAATACTAACTAACTCATTGCACCTCCCTCAAACTTTCTCAAACTTTTTCATCTGCAGTGAACGGATTAGATCTATCCGTTTTTTTTTTTTTTCACACGTATAGCCATAACTTTTATTCAGGAGTTTGAGTATTCAAGCCGGTGTGTACAAGCTGTTTTTTTAGGTACCATGTGTTTTTTCTTTTTTTTCAATAATCTGGGACCTACTTGCAAGCCCTGTTCTACGTTATTATGGCTTGGTTTCACAAAGGAAGATAATACGAGCTTGGGACTTTGTCAAAACAATAGCAGTTTGTTTATGTATGTCGGCCTTTCAATTGATTTAAATATTATCAAATTGAAATATTATCAAAAATCATACAGTCCATCACATACAAGACCACAAACTCACACATCCGTACACACCCTCACGTAAACGTACGCTTACTCACATAACCCCCACACATACAAATATATATATACGCCCTTTCATGTAACCAAACACTTGCATATATTTATATGTACTCGAAATTACGATTAGGAGGACGAGTATTTCCTCAAATTTTACTCAGATCCGTCTGTTTATGCTATTAAACGTAATTTTCTTTCCAATTTCAGTACATCAATGTATGTAAATTTGGAGTTTACATTTATCTATTAGTTGCAATATCTATGCATTTACGTAGATATATACAGATATATCTGATTGTTTATGATATTTTTATCTGCACTTCTCCCTCCCAATCAACACGTGCGTTGACACACACACAAACACACACACACACACACACACACACACACACATATATATATATATACATGTCAAGTTAAATATTTCAGTTTTACATAAGTCCAGACAATTATGTTCAATATTTTTTTTTTCATGATAGACAGAAATTACTCCTGAAAACATTTTAGCTGATTATTTGTCAGCAAAAATATTGAATTATTTACTTCCTGTTTTTCTTCCTAGTTTCGTTCAAATTCACGTGAGCTTATTTGATCTGAAGTGACAGTAAATCTTCATAAATTTAGGCCAGTAATTCTGAATGTTGGGTGCTCACCCAGAGTGGGTAGTTTTTATATTATAGGCGGGAGAACTCAAATTTAGGGGTGATGAGCAAAGTAAGACGAACAGCTAGTTTTCTCTGTGAAAAAAATCGACCTTTCCACTTGAAGTTATGAATAGAGAAATATAGTAACTGGTTGAGTTTTCAGTACCTTGTGGAAAGGTCCATTGTTTAGAGTTTATTTTGTTCCACTTTAGTATAATAAAAATTAATACTGCATTTGAAACATGGCAACTAAACAGCAACTGCAGTTGATGGATTTATGTCTGATTTGTATTCCTTGTGAGAATTCCTTTTGGTTGAGTGATCCAAAGATATAATATGCAAATATGTTCTTGGTGAGAAGAAAAAAATACAAAAAACAAGAATGGAACTAGGCTAATCCAGAAAGAAATGGTCCAACGACAAAAAGTCTGGCGAGACTTGGGGGAGTTCTTTGTCCTGCGACGGTTGTTGAAGGATTAATTATAAGGATGAGATAAACTCCAAACATTCCCACTAATTGGAATAATACATAAACGTAATCAAAAAGCAAAAAAAAAAAAAAAAGGATCTGGTTAATCATTCAATAGAACAACGTTTCTTGGCAGCACGCCTTGTTAGTGGTGATCAATTGAAGAATCGAAAGAAGAGGTGATTAATTAATCAGTCACTTTCCTCGCAGTTGTTGGGCAGTGATCACTAATAATTCGTATTTATAAAAGAATAAATAAATAATTAAACTAGCATGAAGGCTGCCGTACATAAACTAAGGGACCGATTTAACATAAACTCACAGTGAATTGAAACACCTGCTCACTCGTTGTAACTTTTTTCGGGGGGGGGGAGCGATTTCGTTAGAAAAAAAACCCTTTAAATGTCTGTGTTTTTAGCGATCTGAATCTATCAGGGATGCCTGAATAGATGAATTACAGATAGATGCGTCCATTGCAAGGAAGAATCACTTAAAAACTGAAGAAACCGATGATGAACAAAAAACATCCACATCTGAGTAAAGGAAGACAGTCAAGATTTAGAAGATTTAGTCCAGGCAAAGTAAGTAGAGCTTTCACGCTGGCTGCGGCTTCATCTACCCCTGCTTGGGTTCATACATCGCATTCCTATCACATTCACAGTAAGTAGAATGGACTAAAAAGGCAAGGTGCACTTGGTGATCTAACCCTTGTGCTATTCCACCTAATAACAGATGGAGAGATGGATTCATGTTTTTCCCAAGGGTATCAGCTCAAAGTGAATTCAAACTGCCTCAATTGGTATTTGAACTCAGTCCATCGAATTTATTTTCCGTAGAATCAACAGCTCGCCAACATCACCTTTTCAAACATTTTTACAAATATGACGACAAAATTAATTAAAAAATCATATGCAAATCAAAAAACTTTAAATTATAATGAACAAATTGAAAATCAAGGCAATTAAATCTTTAAAAAGCTGACCAACCAAATGTTGAATACCGTTTACAAATCAAAAATTCACACTGCGATTCAATTTGCTTGTATTTTGAATTTGCTTGTATTTCCAATTTACTTCCCCAATTTTTAAAATTTATTATGCGTATTTTTGAAATTGGTTACCCTTTCACAGTGTGATTGCTGTGTTTTTTTATTTCTAAATTTAGTGGCTAAATTCTTTGCTTATTTTACCTTTTTTTTTTTAATTAGCTCGGGAAAAGGTAAATTCATGTGTTAGGAAAAACAGAAGTGCTGAAATGCATTTTCTTTTAGATTTATATTTTGTCAATCGGTCAACAAATGAGAGAGTGTAGAACACCAAAAGAAACGACGAAGAAAAGGTATATATTTGCTGAAAATGAATAACTGAAACTAGAAAATACCCATATAATGTAGAGAAGTGATTCCTGAAGAAGGTACTCGAGGCCCCAAAGGCCTGCTAGAAGACCAGGGAAGACTCCAAAAGACACGAATGTTGATGGTAAAGTGGCAAGGAAATCAAATTGATTCTCAGCATTCATTGTCATTATAGTAATTAACTACACTTTGATAATTCTGTACCTTTACATTTTTAGTAAGTAAATTAGAAAAAAAGAACAACTTATCACTTTCGTTGTATCCTTACATTATTGTACACTTATATTACAAGCCACACTGGTGAAGTATATGCTCTGAAAAGGAGATTGTAGTCCACAAAAGTTTTTGCAATGTTGATCTAGCAAGTGATATTTAAGATGTAAAACAAGCAAAAAGCCCAAGAAAAATCTCTATTCTCTCAACGCTGATGTCGTTGTGTATTTAGTCCTTTTTTCTTTCCCGGCCCCTGTCTATCTATTTCCTCCGCGATTGCAACGTCAGACATTCTAATTCGAGCTTTCTCTTAGGCGTAAAACAATAGGGAGAGGTGTTGCCAGATCCGATAGTTCAAAATAGATACACTCAATTTAGGTTCGTGACACTGCTGTGGTCATATCTGCTCGGGAGCATGCCTATGCTCCCCCGCACACAAACTTGTGCATATTCTTGTAAATGTACTTTTTTGTATCCACCTATCTATCTATGTATATCTATCTATCAATCTATATATATATGAATGAATAACATATATAAGTTGATATATGCATACATTTGTACATATGGCTATATATATATATATATATATATATGTATGTATGTATGTATATATGTGGGGGGTGCTTGAGAGCGACAATAACCTAGCGGCATGTTCGAGAACATTGATAAATGTTTTAACTTGTGTATGTACTCTAGAGGATATCTATCTATACAACTATATGCATCCACACTCACGCACATTTTAGAGGCATAAGCATGGTAAGTCAGAACTGCACTGAGTATATATATATATATATATATATATATATATATATATATATATATATATATATATATATATATATATATATATGTATATGTATAATTTCCTCTCGACCTTCTGCAGACAAATGATTAGTACGCACCTCCTTCTTCGCCTGTTATCCATAGTTTTCTTCGAACCGACCCCCCTCTCCTTAACATGTTACTGTTTCTCACCGACCCCCTTCATCTCTATCTTTACCTCTCACTTTTCAATCTTTATCATTAGAAATCTCTTTACCCGCCGGCTTTGCAACACTTAGAGAATCTATTTTGGCCGACCAAATTACGCTTAAATTCTCCCGAGACTGGTTTTGCCGCCAAAATGTGGCGACTCTCTAACAGTCGATATTTTCCAATGTTCACTTCTTCCGATGTTGATGCACCGGGGAGAGTGGTGTTGGCCAGGAGATTATTGCTCTAGGAGAATAGGAGGGTCATTAAAATTTTCCTTACTGCACGAGCCAACAACAATGTTCGGGTGGTACTTTTTTCCCCTCCACTCCCTGCTATTCCCTGTCACTTGTTGGAACTGCTTGTTCTGGAACATAAAGAAACTACCTGCCATTCTCTGTTACTTCTTAATTCTAATAACTCTCATACATGAAGAAACTACCTACCACTCTCTGTTACTTCTCAATTTTACTTAATCCCAAACAGAAAAAGACTACGTGCCATTTTCTGTTACTTCTTCATTCTACTAATTCTCAAACATAATATAAACTCTTTGCCATTCCCTGCCCTGTGTTTCATTAACATTTGAGAACTACGAGTATTAGGAAGTGATAGGAATAGTTCTTTGTGTTAAAATACAGTTATGCTTTGATTAATGCGGTTAATTTGTTTCAAAATGCTGTTCAAAATCATGCTGTTCAAAGGCATAATTATTATTCAATGTGTTATCCTCCTGATTATATTTACCTAAAATAATTCTTTTCAGAGGTAGCCTAACTGTACAACATGGAAACAGCACTATCCAAGGTATTCCCGTATTTCATTGACTTGTGGCTGGGATACTTCTTGGAAAATATTTCATGCAATTTCAATGATAAAAAAATACTGCTCGATATTTTCCCTGTAGTGCTGCATACAAGAGGATAACACTGTAAAGTGTTGATGCAGAAAACGATTTTTTAAAGTTTCCAAAAAAAAGTTTACTGTCCTCTAAAAGCAATCGTCTTATTGTTCTTACTCTAAGTAACATTATTTGATTGCTGGTTTACACAAAGACTGCGATGTGCACAAATCGATGCAACATGTGTAAGGAAAGATATAAGATCAAAAAAATAGAAATAAACAATAAAAAGAAATCGATTCTCCAAACAAATGATGTCTTTTATCAAATTTTTTTTGTCATAAATAAATGACCTGTGTTTCATAAACTATACACAAAAAAATCAATTATCACCATGAAACTAATAAAACCAAGAATCCTAGGTTCAACGATGTATCCACCGTCTGTGGTAACTGTAACAGTAAAAGAGGAATATGGTTAAAGAAGATCAAGTAGACTTTCTTTGATTCTATTGATTCTCATAGTCGTTAGCAATTGCGATATGAAATACAAGCATTATTTCTAATGATAATCTTAAATTGATATCTTGCGTTTTTGCTATTTATTGGTTTTTCCTAATTATGACATCATTACTAGGTGATGAACAAAATTGATTATATCACACCTTTTATGCCTTTCAATGACAACTGACCTTTTTATGGCCATGCATTTCCCTCCCTATATCCGTTGTTTAACGCAATGGAGACCGACAGACCGACTTAGTAGCATCTAAAGAATGATCTGCACTACATTTGTTTGGTCCTGTGCTGTCTATGGAAGAATTAAAAGGTATTTTGGTTATGAACCTTGTTAGTTTTTATGTTTCGAACAGGGTTGGGGATAGAATTAATTCAGCTTTTGTTCATAGCCCTTTAACAACACTGGGTCTGTGTTATGGCTCATCCTATGGCTAAGATAATGGCATCTCAATTATGCAAGACATAAGTTAGGTTTTAAACCATGGCAAAAACTAAAATTTTGAATAATCATTATCAGTGGGAGCATCCGTTGTTAGACAAAGACCTTCTAAATGATTCTCCAGACCTCTTGATCGTGATCGTGCGAGTACGCATAACTTCTGAAATTGTCCAAATCCTTAAGCTCTTTTATTTAAATCGGCCATAATTTCACACATAATCTCTTTTGATACCTATTTTCAAAGTATTGCCGTTACACAATCTCCATTCCTAAATAAACAACTATTCGGCTAAGTTCTGTACAGCGCAAAGCTGAGTAATTATGAAGAAAGTCAAATAATCTTTGCCAATGGAAGATATCAAAGTATAAGCTTCTATTTTGAAAGTAAGCAGGCCTTTCCGATTTGAGAGATTGGCATCTGACTACAATCCAATTTGAAGAAATCCGTTTGTTTATGTGTATGTTTGTCTGTCTGTGCCCGTGTGAGTAGGCGCAGTAATTACTCAGCATCTGGCTATTGTACAGATTCACACAACACTAAGTATATTACGCAGCACACAAGACAGTAAGGTATTGAGTTTGAAAATTTGAGGGTCAATCATTCTGGAGAAATCTGATACAAATTAGGAATTATAAGAATTCAGATGTGAAGTATCTAAATTGATGAACATCAAAGAGAGGTAGCCATGATAATTCGAAGCCATAGTTTCGTAGGGCTGCTCCAACCAGGTTCATTCCAAACATGGACCTTTGAGAAGAGCACTGCCCCAATCAATTCTTATATCAGAAACGATCCCAGCATTTTGGCTGTATAAGACAAAGCTAAGCTTGCTAAATAAAACAAAGAATCGTTCAACGTTGCAAGGCTTCCAGTAGAGCAAACTCAACCCTTAGAACAGGAAGATAACATTAGTTTAAAAAAAAAAGGTCAACAACAAATGCACCCTCCCGAAAGTAACCTATGGAGTTGAAACATTATTTTCGAATTAAGGGAGATGCAATGCATCCAGGAAGGAATCATGCTCAACGTAACACGGAGAGATCACAAAACAACACTGAGTATTATACAAAAAAAAAAAAAAAAAAAACAGGAGCAAGATGTCATAGAACCCGCTAGAAAACTCAAATACCAAAGGACTGGTTATGTTAGGAGTATATCAGACAAGCAGTGAACAACACGACTCACAATGTGGATCCCAAAAGATTACATGCACACTGTGGCCGTCAAAATATAAAATGACATGAATTAGATGAATTCAGAAAACACTCGCCCTGCAATGGCTGTGGTGGGGAGGTCTGGTAAATCCTGGGAGAGATATGAATTGAACTACGGACGATAAAAGGCTGCAACTGATGATGATGAATGTGATGATGGAGAAGATGATAAGCTTGAAAGTAAATCTGCAACATTTAGAGAAGTTGAGAAAATTCGATTTTGTCACATTATTACCGCTTTAATGTTATTTCTGTTCGTTAATCAACGGAACAACCTTAATTTACTCTGTTATATTACGATAAAACTGATGACAGTCTTTTCTCAACATGTTTGCTCGATGACTCATTTTGACATTTATCAAATCTTGGTGTTTATATCAAAAATGATAATTTACAGATTCCAGGAGGAGACTTCGCTAAATTAAAAAAAATCTTTTGAAAAAAATCACTGATTTATGAAATTTTATTGCAATAGTGTTAAAATTGATAAAGACGGGATTGCTTGATCACTTTTTTACCATGCAAAGTCAGTGAGTGAAACTAGACTTACTAAGGGATATACAAGGGAATTAGTACATAATTCGTATAATTAGTATACAAAGCTAGTCAGGAGGCAGATTTCCAAAGCAGTCATGCCATAAGCAGGGTAATTGGTCAAACATGGCCGGGGGCGACCGGAAATCCCCTGTTTCGTTCGCTGCTGTACTTCCGGATAGAGGTGTGCGTGACTACTATCCCTGTTCCATACCTCAACATTAATTCAATCAGCTGCCGAGTTCTAAGGGGAATGTGTGCTCATACCAGGAATCGAACCGATCAACTTCTTTGCGTATGGTAGACGTGCTAAATATCAAGGTAGACGTCATGATTTGGGCTATAATATAAAATCACTACTGAAAAATAATCAGCAATGATCTGATGTTAATCTAATTTTAAACGATATTACCGTCTATTCGAACTTTATTCAGAACTGGGTATTAAAGAATTTAACTTTTGTCCTATTTTTGCTGGAATAGTAAGACCAAAGTAGAAAAGAATAGAGACATACATAAATTTTTTGTGTAGAAATGAAAAGTAGATAAACAAATCCTAAAACCGATTTAGACAACATAGAGAAAAGAAAAAAGGAGAATGGTAAGGTTGAGACGGATTTGGTTTCTCAAACTGGTTCAACTATTTGATATTGAAAATAGTATGAGCAGTTATACAATGTTTTAAACTTGTTTGTACTTTTCAAAACAATAGGCTAAAAGGTTAAATAAGATAAGGAAAGTAGAAAAATAGAGAAAAATGAAGATGTCTAGACAGGACACAGGGAACAATTTTTACCGCACTTTCTTTCAGACATTATACGGAGGGAAGAGGCAAATGTATTTTGTTTACATCACACTTGGCTGTGTGCTTTTTTTGTCTTTTAAAGTGTTATCCATTCATAAAATATACATATATTCAGAGTTATCCTCTATTTGGGCTCAAATGGGATAATCTGATTGGTTAATTTACATTCCTATGATGGCATAACAATGGAAATTTACTGATCACACTTTAATACTCTCTCAGATGAATTGAGACTTGAAAAATGAATTACCAAATAGAAAAAGCTTTAGGCTCGTTACTGCTGATCCATCCATGGACAGTCCCGTAATCTTTGACGGTTATACGCCATTTTTTTCTCATACTGTTAGAGAAGATTAGTCATTTGGGTTACACACCAAACATACACACGACTGGATATGCATGATGATGTGAAAAATAATTCAAATTTATTACAGTAAACATTCAATGAATTTGTTGAAATGTATAGGTTATGAAACTGCAGCACGCATGATGGTAGGTGCATATATAAAAGGGTTAAGACAATCTGAATGATATGGCAGTGGTCTTTATATAATAGAATTTTTCTTCTTTCTTTTCATTAAGAATTTGGCTTAATGATAAGCCCAGTTCCTTCGTAGCTTTAGAGGATGGACATGGTTCGAAAGATGGGAAAAGAAACAAAGCAAAGAATCACTCTAGGTTGGCAAGCTTTCGGTTTAACAACCTCTACTTTTTACGAACAAGATAATCCCACTAGTCCTGAAAAATTGTATACAACCAATGTATCCTACCGATGGTCACATATGGAACAGAAACCTAACCAAGCGATTGGCCCACAACTTGAAAACCATTCATTGTGCACATGAGAGATTCATGTTTGGCCTCAGACGAGGAGATTATATATATATATATATATATATATATATATATATCGCAACTTTTTTGGCAGTGTTAAACTATGTATCTTCCTTTTTTTTCAAAAAATAAGTAGATACAAAGAAAGATATAAAAAAACAAAGCTACAAAATTATGAATTCACTCAGTATTTTTCTCATGGTACTACTTTGAGAGAAAATAAGAGACAGCCATTCTCCGAATATAAATGCAGTAGCACAATTGGGAAAAAGATTTTTGGCTAGAGAATAATAAGAAAGAATCGCTATCTTGAAGAAATCTATGGAAGCGCTCAACAAGAATCGTTGGGAACTTACAGTCCAGGTGTCTACGAGTAGCCATGAATAGAATCGCCTGAAGGCATAACAGCTGTCCATAAAAAAAATAAGATATGAGTAAATAATGATTCGATGAAAAACATCGGGTAGTATGTACAAATATAATACTAGTCTGACTACAGTAGGGTCAAACTCCACTTCCACTGCTATTTCGACTGGAGATCATTATTTTTGTAGTGTATATATGATAAATAAATATTATAAAAAATGTTTTAGAATGTATATGTTTATTCATTATATTCTTTATTGCGTATTTCTTTGATATGTGAGACTTGTCTGTTTATTCCAGGCGGCAAGAGAGTTTCATGGCAATCACTTGGTCATGGTTTCCAGTTGGAGATAACGTGCTACATTCATCAAATGTTGGTTAAAAGAAGGGATGGTTCAATGGGCGAGCCAAGAAGATCATATGGCGCCGAACGACCCCAGGCAGAACAATACGTAGTGGATCACAGGCAAAAGGAAATTTCTGTTTTTAACTCCACGTTCTGATTCTCTCTTCAACTAAGTTTACCTGTAGTTTACGAGTTCTTCTCTGCTACTCAACTGCTTGATTTCAACAAAGGCTATGATCATTAAAGGTCGATGGATCAGTCGTTCATATACACACTCGTGACGTATCTCTCTGTCAGCTCAGGGGCTAAAAACTAGCCACTTCCAATAGATACAGGGAAACGACACTGAGATGATATCGTTAATTACCCGGATCAACTAATCGATCACTTTTTATAATGATCCTTTGTTCCCCATATTTGGAAAATCACGTTGTTATCCTTCTCACAAACACACTCAAATCTGCTCCAAATCTGATAACGCCATGGGTTGTAGCCTTCACATCATCACCACTAGAGTTTGAATATATAAGTCAATCATATCACGTGACTACCCAATGTGGGTTTTGTCGTACAACCGAACTGAGATTAGGTTAGAATAAATGTGAAACTCAGGTTGTGGTCATTCCATTATATTTTCCAAATAATAATTTAAAAATTTTTTTGCAGGATGGAAATAAGAATTTTCAATTGTAGATTTCCCCAGAGCCTTTTCCCAATTCATCCAATATCTTAAATTTGTTGGTAATACCAAATTGCACCAACTACTTGAATATGGATAAGGACTTCAGGATCAATCAATGTAAGCCCAACCCGTCACACAAGCAGATGATACTGTGATAATACAATTAATTATCCAGATCAACTGATTAATCACTCTTTTATAATGATATTTTGTTTCCTTTATTCCTAACTGGCTTTGCCAAAACAGAAAAAAAGATATTTGCCAGGAATCTCCCAGTTCCGGCTAGTTCAAAGAAAAAGACAATTTTTACTGTTTGCAAAGTTTGATGTGAGTCTTAATCGAATGGAAAATCTTGGAAATATTTCCAGATCAATGTATTTTCTTGTTGTTTTGTTTAACATGACAGCACAAACAGTGAAGAGTTAACTCCCTTAAATTTTGTGAGGATTGTTAATGGTTTTGATCTCGTCATTACGGTATGAAAACAACAGAAGTCCTACTCCAGACATGGGCAGGGGTTTAACATGAATAAATGGTTTGAATAATTATTGAATGGTTGTGGCCAAATCACACTAGATACACCAGTTCTTGTACGATCACCTTTGGTAAGTAATGTCGAGCCTGGTTAAAGTCCGGATTGGTGATCGTCTTGGAACATCCGATATCGTGAATAGCTTGGGTCGATGTAAAGGGTTCCAATTTGGATTTCCATTGATCTTTGTAAGGAGTATACTGATCACTACACTACGCTCAATAACGAAAGTAAAAATGAAGAAGCAGCTCTCCCTCAGACTGCAAGGGAGAACGAGTAAAAACGTTATTTTTATCAGCTTTCAAGGTGCTGTGTTGGACAAAACCCTTACCCAAATGAACGTACGTTATGGGGAAGAATGATAAGCTTTATCATACCACACTGGTAGTCAACATGTTGACAGGATGGAAAGATGGATGAATGCATCTCCCAAGAACACTAGTATAAAGTGGACGCAAAACTACCCACAATACCCTTAACCGCACGGCCAATCATACCTACCTCGTACATATTGAGTGATTGTTAGAAAAAGGATCCCAAAGAGGAGGGTAATCGATATAGACCCGATTATGTGAGCTGTAACTGCTTGCTAATCGTGGAATAAATGGAATCAGAAATCTTGACTATTTAAAAACTGTAATTCATCAGATTTAACTACAAAGGACACAATTTTCGTTTAGGGTTCAGGGTTGCTATTGGTGTAAGATTAGGGTCGGGGTCAAAATTAACAAAAATCATCTTATTATTCTTATTTGTTCCACCGAAACAAATATGCAGTTGAAATTTATATCCTGAAATGATTTTTTAAAAATCCATTTCTCACAGTATTTCTTGACACAAACCCCGGGACAAAAGTAAACAGTCTTAAATTTGTTTCAAATTTTCATGTAATGCACGCTTTACATTTTCATCATTCACAGGCTTAATACTGGTTATCAATCTTCTTCCAGACTTCATACAGACAAGCACCAAATATTCAACTAAAATTTAGCAATTCTATCATATTAGTCCAACGATGAACCGTTTTGCACAATCTAAATATTGCTGTGTTCAGCAGTAAATCATGACCGGACTTCAACCTATCAGACATTAGCGAAGATACCGATCTTCTATCTTAAATAATTAAACAGAGGGATTTTTAAAAAAAAGATATTTTCGATTTCCTTCCTCGTTTCGCAATAAAACTGTGTGGTGAGAGAGGCAACAAAACATAAACAAAAATAGTCACTTTCTCTTTTTTTCCCCCCTTTCCAAAATGTTACTGCGTTCACTAAACAAACGACTAATCTGATACTAATTTGATCATGGTCGTTTCTTGTACGGCATGATGTAATTATTAAACTAATAAATAACGCAGAGTGAATTTAAGTTAATTTGGTGGATCAGTATCAATAGATCTCTGCCTACGGGGAGCGAATCTTTTGAAAGACGGTGGTTTGCTATTAAAATTCATTAGGCAATGTGCGTATGGCTGTGTGCACTTGTCGAATGATCCTCGTTACAGTGTTACCAGATTTATTTTAAGGTTTACATCTAAAATTGAGTCAGAAACATGGAAGCGAATCCGAGAGATATCTATATCTTTCCTTGGGCAAGTTGGAAATGATAGCAAACAGATTGAAAAGTACAACAAGCAAATCAAAAACTATTGCAAGGGAATTGAAAACTAACGTGAGCAATTTGAAAAATACAGCGAGCAAAATAGAATACTCTAACCCCTGACCAGTACATCTTTTCAGTTGGGTCCAAGACAGACTGTTCAAAAAAAAAGAACATTATTGAATATCTCCCAGTTGGGTTCCAGATAAGTCAAGTTGTTTGAATTGTGTAGCACCGGTCCCCTCTACGATTTTGCCCTTGAGGAATCTGAATAAGTAAAAATTAGCCATACATCAAAAAGTATTTGTGTTTTTTTTTCTTTGTTCCCAATCAAAACAGAAATTCTATTTACAAAAGGAATAATTGTTTTCAATTTCTTCCATTAAACCCCTGTCGTTCCAAGAATCGATGTAGTGTGTTAGGTTTCATGTTGGGGAAAAGCGATGACAACCTAGCTCTTCAGGGTATTTCCGGCGCAAATAAAACGCCATTCAATTTTTTGTGGGTTTGGGGATCGGGGACAGAATCGGCATTTGCTGGGGACTAACTGGAAAATGGCACAATAATATCATCATGGAGGAAGCTTCAACAAACTCAAAAAATTACCAATTGGAGAGATTGATGCTGTAAAAGTAATTATCCAATGATTCGTGTTCATCACATCGGTTTTTTTGCCGTTGTTTTCTATTTGTTTTATGTATTAACTTGTTTAGAAAAGGATATGGGCACAATCTAAAAATCTAGTTATAGATTAAAAACATCTACATTCGCAACAGTTATTCGTAAGCGGAATGGAACTGGCCGAGGGTTAGTAACGGCGTTAAATTTGCGTGACAAAGAAAAGGAGAAGAATATATTTCTTAATGATTGCTGGCAAGCCAGTCGGAGTAGTTAGATGTGCAGGGGTATCGG
The DNA here is from genome assembly GCA_963457665.1 of Thysanoteuthis rhombus. NCBI lineage: Eukaryota > Metazoa > Mollusca > Cephalopoda > Oegopsida > Thysanoteuthidae > Thysanoteuthis > Thysanoteuthis major. Next base: position 53,908,983 of record OY735220.1, read on the forward strand.
ATTTTCGACTTTTTGGGTTTTGTATGGATCGGTATTGTGCGTTTTCTATAGATTGGTGTCATCTCAGGATGATTAACAGAATCGCTGGAGCAGGTCTGTATGTGATCAAACCGCTTGCAGCCCTTGGTATACCAAGTACATCACCTACGTAAGTACTCACCGGGTTTGACGTCGCTTAAATTCCATGATTATACGAGAAGTGCTGTATAAATGTGATTTGGATCTTAAAAGAAAAGGGAAAGCCAAAAGATTATAATTTGAATCCTCCCCCTCCTCCTGCCCCCCTCCAAAGTCATAAGAAACGAATCTTTGGAAATAACAATAACGGTGTGAATCTAAGTCCAGCTACAAGCTCTCTTCATTTTGCAGGTGACCTCGAGTGTCCAAAAGTCAAATTTGAGCTCATCGAGTATAATGACATAAACATCACTTCTTTATACCGTTTTTCGATTCTGTATAGGAAACAAAAGATAAAAGTAATCAGAAAAATTCAAACAACAAGCAAAGGAAGAAATGCAGGACTTCAAATACATACATAGATGTTCGTACAAACTTGATGGAACAACGCAAAAAAAAGTGATTGTACTAGTACACTGGCCATTTGCTGTGTTCAAACACGATTGTAATCTCTACATCACTGTTACTATTGAAATTAGAACAGATACTTGAATAAGTAACGCTAAAAACCACTGGTAGACTCGAACAGACATGTCTTGGTCGTGACTATTTAATACTCATTAAAAGGGGTTAACATGATTATACACAACGAAAACAAAGTTGAATTGTCCACGATTTCAAATGGTGGGGAAAGAGATATTTACGTTTTGAGTGTGAGAGGCTATTGTTACAGACAAAAAAACCCCAAACAATCAGAGACAATCACATCGTTCATTTTTAATGCTAGGCGTGTAACCCGGTTGTACAACGCATTTTTGGCTAATATTAACAATACATTAAGTTGTCGGAAGTACTGAAATTAAATTATTTCATTATTTCATTCGATCTGGTAATATCATGAGAGTTTAGTGGAGGGCAGGGTGTTAGGAAGTATGAACGATGTTACGAATGTTCTGTGAGAAGAAAATAACACATAAAGCATAAACAAAATAAATAAAATCAAAAAGAAAGAGTAATCCCAGACATACAGCTGAGCCAAATCAGGTTTTTAAATTATTAAAAAGGTTCACTACGAAGAGAACAAGGAGAGAGACTATTTCAAATTAAAATCAGTTCATTGTTGCACCTGATTCCCCAATTAATGATTTAATCGACTTAAAAGCGAACGTTTCTTTTCTTTTTGTACGCGTGTATATATATATATATATATATATATATATATATATATATATATATATATATATATATATATATATATATATATATATATATGCGTCTGTGTGTATATATATATATATATGTGTATTTCATACGAGTGTGGGGGTATACGAGTGTATGTGTGTGTCTAAGTACGAGGATAAACCAATCAGTCCGTTGCTTAACAATGCTATTGTGATTCTTGAAGGACCTATATCTATATATATATATATATATATATATATATATATATATATATATATATATATATATGCGCACACACACACACACAAGCATATACATACGTATTATCTGAAAGCTAACTTCCTTCAGTAAACTTCCTCTTTTTCTACCCTTTTCTTTACTGCGATTCCTTCTGTATCCCCTTTCTCTCTACCCCAGTAATCGAACTAACTTTATATATATCCCTCTCTTCTTACCTTATAACTCAATTACCTAACTTCATTTCCTAGGCTTCTTTTCATACGCCTCCAGTAAAGTACCAATCCATATTTCTACTTTTTTTTATTTCCAAATAATAGTAGAAATATTTGTAAATTTTCAATTTTTCTTCAGTTCATGGTAGTAAAATGAGAAATATTTGGCATGAAATAATTTATATTTCAATTTATATCATATATATTTTTTTAACCATTTGATTTTTACTATGAAAAAATATTTTCATTGAAAAGTGGTTTGGTTAGTAAAAATCATAACTTAACCGACATTTTCATCAACTTCAATTTTGTTACTCAACAAAGAAAAAAATGCGTCCGTCGGCAGCTCGATATTTTTTCTGAAATTGTGTCCACAAATTTTCAGTTAAGGTCGAATTGACAAATCCCATTGCAACTGAAAGAGATTGTAACAAGAGTATTCATAGTATATACTTATGTATGGGCATTCCTCTGTGTGTCCGGGGGGTGAGCATAGAGTCCTTCCACAATGAACTCCGGTCATTAACTATTTAGATATTTTCATGAGGAGGAGATCATGCTGAGAATCACCTTAGGATGGCAAGCTTTTGGCAGAGCAATCTCAACGTTCAAAAACAAGTTGATCCTAATAATCTTAAAAAAAAGAGTGAACAACCAATGCATTCCCCCAATAGTCACTTATTGAGCTGAAACATGGAACCTGACCAAGACAAGACTTGCAAACTGAGAAACGTGCAACGCACACAAGGAGGAATCATGGAGAGATCTCAACACAGCATAATGTATTAGGATGAAAACGGGAATCCAAGATATCATAGAATCCATTAGAAAACTCAAATGGCAATAGGCAGGCTATATTGCGAGAATGAGAGACAATCGATGGATATTATGACTTGCAACATGGATCCGCAGGTAACACATTTGAAATTGAAGCCGACAAAATTCAAGATGGAGATATGAACTGGACAAATTCAGGAAATACTAGCTCCGCAACGCCTTCGAAAGAGAAGTGTGGCGTATCCTAGGTCTATGTCCAACGATGGACATAAAAAGACTGACGATGATATAGAGTGAAAAAAATGTTCAATGCAGCAGTTCCTGATTTTGAAATTCGGAGAGGCAAATGTTTTGGCGATGTTTATTGAGGAGATAGTGGAGAACACATGGCGTGAAATCGAGAATCTTTTCTCCAGGCAATGAATGGAACACATGTTTTGAGTTACTGCATGACTAGCAATCAACTATGTTGATACTTAGCATGATTTTCATGTGGAATACATGCTCGAAATTGGAGGCAGACTTTATCTTAAATAACTAGTTGATTATGCGTGTATATATATATATATATATATATATATATATATATATATAGAGAGAGAGAGTCCAGGTGAATCATCTTTTGCTAGAGAAATTATCTGAGATATTTTTGAAGCTTATTCTGCTTTTTATTGCTTGTGTGTGTAGATATATGTAAAAAAAAAAGTTAATTTGAATACTGTCACCGTCAGTATGATCAATATTGACATCGTCAGTGAGGTTGGATCGCTGGCTGTCTATGTTTATGTCATGCGTACACACCACACCCGTGGAACTTTAATGTTTAGAAAAATGTTTGTTCATTAAGGAACCCATTGCAAAACAATATGAAGGGATCAATTTACGATATAAGTTAATGGTAAATTAGCCCCTCGATTATTCTTTGGTCGTGTTCTAGGTTGCGTTTTGAACATTCGGATTTTTACTGAACCCAGCCCTACAAAAGACAAGAGCAATAACTTATTGATTGATCAACCCTCTTTCCAATTTTTCAATTGATCACCCTTAACAAAAATGTTTTTGCCAAAAGTTGTTGGTTACGTGATGGTATCTGTTGAGTGACAATCTAGATCCGTTTTTCCTTACTTTGATAAACATATCACTGTCTTCAAGTCTGATAAAAAGGTTCATTCAGAGATCTGGAATCAAGGTATCAAGTTTTTTGGCACAATTACGCTAGGTTGTAGAAGAACATTTAGAGTTAGAGGAAGGTATAAGTTTTGATTTGCCCAAAATTTCCATTCATTCAAAATCATATTTACCAATTTTCAATGAAAAAAACTCATTTTTATCGATTGACGATATATAGTTGGTAAAAAGAACACATTGCAACTTAAAAAAGATAACTTTTTGCATTCCCTAACAACGAACATATCAGTTGCCAGCATTCCCCGACTGTCTGACCCCAATTAGGGGGAAGCAGTTACTCTCCCTGTTCCCTGGTTTATATGCTAATCCATGTACATGTCGTAAATGGTCGGCCAAATTTAAATACCTTGCCATTCTCTGGGCGATGGCATTTGTTTCAATAAGTGAACTTCGTGGAGACCTGTGTAAATGGTGATCTGCAACTGCTATATCTGTGATGTACGGTTGATGTGTGAGTAATTCCTGTGAAAAGCTTTGCCCAATCACTGATGAAATATGAGTCCAGCAGATATCCTGACGGAATACTACGTTATAATTTCTCAAATAACTTTATTGAATGGTGCATTTAATTAACTGAAATGGGGATGGTGCTTCCTTTAACTAATTTTTTGATTCTACTCATAGCAAATGACTCCTATCCGAATCCACTGCATAAACAATACCATCTTTTATAAATTGAGACTATCTTTTGATACAGTTAATGGCGATTCATTTCACAGCTTCTCTTTCACATTGTTTTGAATAACCCACTTTCCTTCGTGCGTTACAATTTCTCTTAAAATGGAACATTTCTATAACTTTTAGGTAGCAAATGTTTCATAGCAATGGGTGTAATTACAGAAGAACTCGTGTTGCACGATAAAGTCTGCTCCAGCTTTATGCGTGTGGGCATCCTCTTGGTTTCCCCATTTTTAGTCTGAAGCTGTAATTGTTGTGCATGCAACGGATTTACAAATTTCAATATATATATATATATATATATATATATATATATATATATATCCAAACAAAGGGATCTCTCTTTCGTTTCAAGACATGTTTTATGAAATGCCTTGATACCCTGAAATTTGTGCTTGTATGTGATATTGGAGAGAGAGAGAGAGAGAGAGAGAGAGAGAGAGAGAGAGAGAGAGAGAGAGAGGAAGAGAGAGAGGACAAAGGAGTTAATAACTGCGTTAAAAATCCTCGACTAGAAATGCTTCAAGCAAGGAAATTATTCAATATTAGGAACGCGGATAGCAGATGATCAAATACATTTTTTCCCAAGTAACAGGAAGCACAGCAACTAACAAAACTAGTTTGACGCAAATAATTTCCAACGCGTGATTTGGATATTTTGAGAATGTTAGCCGTCTATGGGGTCTACAACATTAATTATCCCAAAGTAATGTCTCTATATCATTGCTATAAATATCTACCACACCATCGATCATTGTTCAGCGAGATTCTTCTCAAGCCACCTTTCACATTTCGACCATTTCAAATACTTGCTTTACGAACTGAACAATCGTTTCTCGCTGTTCATTTGCATTTCACCATTCAGCAAAAAATCCTGAAATGTTCCTAATTACCCCTAATCTTCAAAATTAGCATTGTTTAACAAAAAAAAAACCATTTCGACTATTTTAAATGTCAGAAAAGATGATATGAATTACAATATGATTAAAGGCAATATTTTTAGATGAATCTTTTTGAATCCAAACTCTCAGAAAGTCTTGTGACAATAAGTCTAATGATATTCCAGTCCGTACATCTATTTTCTGTCTATGTCCATCTGTTTGCTTCTCTCTCTCTCTCTCTCTCTCTCTCTATATATATATATATATATATATATATATATATATAATATATATATATATATATATATATATATATATATATATATATATATATATATATATACAAACATTCAGTGGTGTATGAACAAAGTACATTACCAAGTAGGGAATGCCAGCATATGTACAATCAAGGGTACAAACTACTGATGAAGGATTACTTTAGATTTTATGGGATATCACCAACATGTTGTGCTGATGAGATGGTCCTAGCATCGTATAATTAAGGTATTCAACCTTCTGGGTGTATGCTGAAAGAGCAAAGAAGGACGTTTCATTAGGAGCTAAGACTAGATTATGAGTATGACTTCTGAAAAGCTGACTGAGAATGTCTGTTCAGCACATAATTTCTCAATTTTCCCCCGGATTTTTATTAAATGTTTACACTCTTTGTCATCTAACTAATACTGATCTACATTATACATGATGAGGTGGTTAAATATTGTTTAGGTTAATTCTTTCTGTGATTCGACACTCTTTAGAGCCCGATGGTACTCAATAAGAAAAAGTCCATGGTATTCCTGTAAGACCAAGATGTGACACAAGGTCGTTTTTAATGTGGGATGGAGCATCCATAAAAATTACGACTGGGCTGAGCGAATATATTAGGTCCAAGGACAAATCGTTATGTGCTTAGTAATGCCTAGCCTCAGTAGCCATCATCGATTACGATATTGCTCAGCCTGCCCGAAAAACCCTAAGTCCAAACTTCGGCCCAATGGTCGTGAAAATATAGATTCTACATCTTGGCCAATGCTATCAGACAGATAGCACACTTCATCCAAAAGACTGAAGAAAGGTTTTCGGGAATCCTATTTACACGCGCTCCCACAAAACTTACACGTGACACGAGGTAATTTTATCGTGGGGTGGATGATCCCCCAAATTGCCCTAGTCACTGAAGTATCAAAACAAGCCTGATACATTGCTTCAAGTGCAATGGGATAGCACCACTCTGAGGTAAAATGCTCCTCTGCAACTTGACAAAGTAATAATGTGAGGACCTAGAATGAGTCCATTGGCCTCAATATACTTAGCAATGCCGAGCTTCAGTATCCCTCATTGGCTTCGACATTACAACGGGACACTCGGACTAAGGAATACCCGCCATCTCCTGCAGCCCATTAGATGTCAGAGAGCAGTATCTACACCTTTGCCTATGCTATGGGGTAGATACTACATTTTGATCAGAGACAATGAGCAAGAAAATGTTTGCAGCAAGTTTTCGATTGTATTGAGTTCTACACGATCTAGGGTGTTCTGATTGCATGATATTCGCCAAGCATACTATAGCATTGTTCGCAAGACACATGACCAACTCATTGACAATTATGCCGTGTAGGTGATCATCAATTTAAAAAAAACGAAAAAAATGATGAATGAATTAATTATTTTTTTTGGTTTTTGCTGGGTGGTGTCACTAAAATTCTGGAATTATTTATTGAAAAACAAGCAGACACAAAGTAGGGGATCACTTCACCATAAACTTATATCGCAAATACCACCCTTAAGAAACCTATTTAGAGTTTGGATTTCAGAAAAATAAGAAAAACATTTTTGTCTAGACATAATAATCGTTGAATGTTTAACATATCCGTGGTCTAACTTCAACGTTACAGTCTGTACACTAGATACACAGTCGGCCGGACAGAAAACAAGACCAGTTTGGCTGAATGAGTGAACACTGACGAAAGCAACAAGTGTGCAACTATGCAACCCACCCAGCAAGCTATTCTCTGTCTGTCTTTGTTAATGCTAGAATCACTTTGCTTATTAACCAACTTATTTACATTGATATTCATTTCTGTAACCTTTCTATTTACTGAACTGATTGGACTTGACAATCAAATATCATTATTCAGATCCTTGTCCTCATCCTAGCTCTTATTGCCACGACGTTTCGTCAAATGCACCCCCAGCTCTCTCCGCGTGTATGTCACACTTGATAACCTAATCATTATTTAAAACAGCCCTTTATTCAATCCATTATGACAGATTGATCTCATTCCGTTGTCCAGTAGTGTGTGTGTGTGTGTGTGCGTGCGGGTGTGTGGTATCGTTTGTCTATCTCTCCAAGTGAAACGGCGTATATAATAACCCAGGGATTGAACCTGCGACCATAAGGAAGGTTATAAGAGACGTTTAACCAATATCTTTATCCTCTCAGCCATACGTCAGGATGAAATTACCAAGGTCTGTTTAGTCACTCAAAAGAAACTGACATGTGCCGTGTTAGTGAGTGATCACTCAAACATTTGGGAAAAGGCATGATCAAAAAAAAAGTAGCTTCTTTCGCCTTTTGTTGGGCAGTGATCACAAAATTGTCCAAGGTTTAAAAAAAGGATCTAAACAAGGTGTATAAAACAGTGACAAGCACTCTGCCACCGGACCCCAAAACATAAAACACGAAAATAATCAGTCAGAGTATGAAGTTCGAAGATGGAAAATAACTTGCACGATTCTTGCTTTCAAAACTAATAATGATAGATCGTCCCTGCGATAAAACCGGTTGGAAAATGTCGAACAATTTTATGGCATGGAGTTGAGAACCCCATAGAGACTAGAGTATGTCGCCAGTTTTATAGACCGATATTACAGCAGAACTTCATGTGTCGACCTATATATATATATTGGAAAAGGTTTTATTACGTTAGAATTCGTGAACGAAGGATCAGCTTTTAGTTTCAAACAATAAAAGATATCCATCACATTCCAACATTGGAACATGCACACGCACACATACATGCTATCATATCTAGATGCCTAACTTGTCTCCTATCAGGCCAAAGTGCCATAAGACTACAAATAAATGCTCAATTGCCTTTAGAAGCCCTTTTGCGTGAGATACTCATAGATAACACCCATATAGTGTACAGGATGATACGTGGAATATGATCTCGGA
>OY735220.1:53922435-53992435 GCA_963457665.1 Thysanoteuthis rhombus
GACACCAGCCACTCGTAGACCTAATGCCACGTAGCTTAGACCCAGTTATTTAGGAGGACGGGTGTGATACACATTAGGTGTTTGTCTGAATTTTTTGCTATTTTGTACAGATAAATTGATATGATATGTTTCCGGTTGCATTTGTTATACATTGTATGTTCAAAACTGTGAAGATTTCTGGCCTATATGTGTATAAACTATAAGAAATATACATACATACATATATATATATATATATATATATATATATATATATATATATATATATATATATATATATGCACGTATATACATTTAATCGCATGTATACACACGTATATATTCATATATATATATATATATGTATATATATATATATAGTTAGATAAATGTATCCACGTATGTATATATACACATATACATATATATAAATACATTTATGAATATATACATTCACAATCACATAGATACATACGCATATACGTACACACACACATACATACGTGTTTTTGTATATATACCTCCGTTTGTGTTTATATCTATTGGATTGTTGTGTTCATTTAATTATGCCAGAGCCCGTCGTTCAGTATTCTTGTTTATGTTTTGTATTGTTACCGAATGAATGAGTTAAAGTATATGTAGGCGTACGTGCGATTAGATATATTGTGTTTAGGGACAGCTAGTTCGTAAAAGACGCTTTTGGAAGAAAGGTATATCCGTCTCATTCCATTTAATTGTTAAGCGCATTGCTTTCTGTCAAACTCTCCTGTCTTTTCGAAGACCGATTGTCTGATATGTTTGCCTCGAAGTGAATCTCTGGCGAGATCTCCATGCTAAGACGGAACAATTTACGACAAGACGGAACAATTTGCACAGAAATCTCGCCTTTCTGCGAATTTTAAAAGCCCTCGTGGGAAACCTGATCTAATAGATAGTGTCTTTCATTTTTACAGTTCCTAATTGTGACTTGAAATTTTGTCCGTTTATATTATTAGGTTATATTTTATCATCTTTTTATCCAAATATATTTGATACTACTCGAGTGCATTTCTTTGTATTTCAGTTTCTTTCTTTTTCTTTTGTTATTTTGAGTTTGTTTGCGTTTATTATTATTATTATTATTATTATTATTATTATTATTATTATTATTATTATTATTATTATTATTATTATTATAACACAATATTCCTTGAGTTGTTAATTTATATATTTCTGATACGATTCGAGTGTTTTTGTTTAGTTTCATTTTTTCGATTCCTTTTCCTGATTTAAAATCTTTTCATCAACGCTGTGTTGACAGCTGAATAAATCATTTGAATCGTGCTACGGAAAAGTAAGCAACATAAAATCAACAAGAAAACTGATAACTGATTTTCATTGGCACCGTATGTCTTTCAAATCATCACAATCTCCCCAAAGTGCTCTTTTCTGACTCTAAGACTTCCCAAATGGTTTCTCTTTACAGGTGAGTATGTCTGTAAATAAAATCAACTAAAGAAGACGTTGAATGAAACATTGAATACGAACTGTTCAGATTTGTCTTGCTAAGACGTCTCTTGCTTCGGCAACTCTGAGAACGGAGACAAGAAGCGAATCTATTAAAATTTTTTCTTCCAAATATTGAAGCAAAGAGGTTATAGATAAAAATTTCAGGATATATAAATAGTTGAAAATATTGCCAGATTACCTGTTTGTTTGTTTGTTTGCTGAGGATACAATGAATCCTACACCGGATATCGTTTTGTTTTTTCATTTTCTTTCCTAGCAATAAAAATCTTTTGGGATTTCTCATATAACATCGAACTGTTCTATCCTATCCCTACACTTCGAATAATTTTCAACAACGATATCTTTTCAATACTCCGTCGGAGATTGTTATTTGAAACCATTCTTATTTTAACTCGAAACAAAGATCGTCGGAAGACGGGAAAGAAAATGCAAAAAAAAAAAAAGAAGAATAGAGAGGAATGATTAATACAAGAGATGAAAAAAATACGGGAAATAGATAAATAGTAACGAAAACAGAGAGTATTAAATGGTAAATGGGTCAGGAAAGAAAAGAATGGAGAAGGAATGAAAACAGAACACAAAATTAAATTCAGACATATGAAAGACATTAAAAATTGGCATAAAGAAGAAATAAAGAAAGAAAATAAGAAAAAAAAAGAAAGAAAAGAATAAGCAAGAGCGATTAAAGAAGCAAGGGAGAGGAAGAAAAAACAGAACTAAAGTATAAAGACGATACAAAAAAGAGCAAAAGAATAGATCACTAAGGAAAGAAAAAAAGTAAAAGGCATTAGAAAATACAAATAAAAAAGAGAAAACGATATTCTCACTAAACTCTGAATGAAAGAAAACAGGATGAATAAAAGAGTGAAGGATGAAAGAGAGACAAAATCTTTAAAAAAACTAGAGAAAATAAGGGAAGGAAAAATGACTAAATGAAAGAAATGAAGAAAGAAACGAGAGGAGGGGACGTCAATTGGAACTGAAAGGATAGAAAATGATGAGGATATCCCATATATGGCCATGCAGATATAAAGCCAAAAATGTTTGTACGACGGCAGAAGAGAAGGAAAGACACGGCATTTGAAAACAAAGGAATGCTATAAAGAGAGAAATGTTCATATAAAAATATAAACATACATAATACAAAAACAATGAAGATTTAAAAAGAAAGTTGCTGCAGAGAATTATACATGCATTTACAAAACAAGATATAACCACAGGAAAGAAAGATAGTCTAATAAGAAGGAGAATCAAATGGACATAGAAAGACGAGGAAAACTTCCCTACGAGCAAAAAAAAACATGCATCGTATCTCGACAAGGGACTGATTCTTAAGTTATGAATTCTGTATTTTTCGTTTGTGAAATAAACTCCCCCCCCCAAAATACAAAACTGAATGAATTCAAATGTCATTTTTCCTCTGAGAAGAATAGAGACTGATATGTTATCGTTTGTATAATTTTTTTTTTTTTACCAATGTTCTTCTAAAAATTACAATTTCGATTATGTTGTCGAAATCTTTCAAAACCGAAAGCTTGTAAACAACTTTTAGCGTATTATTAATTCTCTTCTTTCTTATGTTTAGTGATCTTCCCTTAAGAGTGTTTTGCTTTCAAAACGGAAAGAAAACATATTCTCCGTCGTTTTCTTGTCACTAACGAAACACAGTTATTTTTAAACATTAGACATTTTATTGGCATCATCCGTCAAGAGTCCAAAGACAATAGTTTGACAGACTGTTTACAATTTGGAATCGTATTGTTTGAAACAAAGCGGAAGTTCCAAAATTACGGAGGCTTTTAAAAAGAAAAAAAAAAGAGTTTGAATAATATATATTCGGGCAGCCATCTTACATCGATACAGGTTTAATGGAAAACGTCAGACTGGAGATGTTTTTTGAAGGTTTCCAGACATCTTCCGTTTATGTACAAAAACACGTGAATATGAATCTATTTTATGTGAATGTGATCCCAAAGTATGTGATCATTGAGCCCTTGGGATTGTAGGGCCAGGTTATTAAGAACATCAGTGAATGATTGTAGCTGGGGGTTTGATTTTGAAATTTGGATTATTCTAGATATAGCTCTTTAATTAAGAAGTTGTTTTGCTTTCAGAAAGAAATGAAAGTATTGTATTTCTGTTCTTTTTCCTGCCATTAACGTGACCCGAAGTTATTTTTGGATGTTGGGCGTATTATTTGCGTAATCTTATAAACCAGTGTCAGAAATTTAGAGATATGCACCTAAACTTCAAACTATAACAACCAAATGGCAAAAAAGACGAACACCAATTTTTAAAAATACGACAAACAAATTGAAAACAACTGCTACCAAATCTCAAAATGCAGCAGGGAAATCAAAAAGACAAGCGGATTGAATCATAATATGGATTATGATTCGCCTGTCTGGTTTTTCATTCCCTTGGCATATCTTTAAATTTAGTTGCTTTTTTTTTCATTTTAATTAGTTTTTAATTTTCTTGGTATATTTCTAAATTTGGATGCCGTATTTCTCAATTTGTTAGATGTATCTTTGAATTTGATTGCTGTATGTTTATAATTCACTTGCTTACTTTTGAATTTGTTTGGGAAAAGAATAGAAAACACCCACAGAGCTAATTCATCTGTCAATGTCACTCACTCAAGATTGATCGAAAATCAATTGATATATACATTAAATGCAGGTTAGGTAATTGTAATAATTCCAAAATTGAAAAAGAGGTGAACACACTGTTTAAACAGATTCTTGTGAAAACTCAAATGAATGGTAGAAATAGAAAAAAAAATTTACGATCCAGAAATTCTTGGATCGGCCCTGAAATTTAATCAATTATTTCTTAACTGATGGATCAACATACCACAGGATATCATTTAAATTCATCGAAAAATTTTATGTAGACGGACGGGCAGACAGATATAAATTAATGAGTTAATATACCTCTACCGAATCCGTTGGCCAGAGGTAGAAGCTATAAATAGAAAGAAATCAACATATATTGTGTCAAACAGAGGAAAAATGAGAGGTCTGGTTAGTCACTCAATATAAACCGCCACGTTATCAACGTCTTTTAGTAGCATGCTGTATTTAGGATGGTTGATTGAAGTATTGTGAAAAATGGATGATCAGTGAATAGATTACTTATCCCAACTTCTTTCGACAGTGATCAATAAAAAAAAAGTGATTATCAATAGAAATTTGGACACAAATAAAGGAATCATTCTAGCATGAACTTCCATTTCAAATTGAACCTCACATCAAGATCTATTGGGAAAAAAAGAGGTTTAAAAAAGGTTTTTGTGGACTCTATGATGATTAATTGTTGGAATCTTCAGCACTATACCTCTACTGGTGCTGACTGTACGCGCTTTTCATCGTCTGACCGGCTGGATGTTTTTTTCTATCTTTAAAACAGAGAAGATTTCGACGGTTTATTATTTCGAGATTCTTTTCAGGAACTAATAAAATATAACCAACAAATGCATACCTCTGCCAACACTATTGTCACCCAAAATTTAAAGAAGAAGGAGAGTTTGAACTCATACGTAGAAGATTACTATGAGGGAATTAAATACAAGATGGCCAAGTTTTCAATCTTACTGCAATAGAATAACCATAAAAAATCTCTGAATTGAAAAGAATTTTTGGAGCATGTATAAAAACAAAAAAGGCACAGATAAGTGGCAAATCCTCAACTTTCACCGACTCAGACTAACAGAGTTACCGGAAGTCTTTTGCTGCACATTTGTATGGACTTGGGATGTCCCACGACGGACGTTAATAGGATGATGATGATGATGATGATGATAACAGTAGAATCTGTAACTAAATGATCTAAAATTTCAAATCCATCACGATACAAAATTTTCATGCTCTGGGGGCAAAAGTTTCAGTACCGTAATCATCAAAACATTTAGAATCAACAGGCAATGCTTGCCGATGAAATAGATGAGCATTACTTATTTTTTCATCCATTGTTCATGTCTGTTTATGTTGTATCACATCCTCTGTGTAAGAAATTGATATCTTTTGTAAATTTTCTTTCAGTATAAATCTTGTTTTCTCGAACTGAATAGCTTTGTTCGATATTGGCGACGATGCTTTGAAATTGGCACATTGTGGTTTAAGCAACCAGGATGAGGACACTAGCCTGGGTAAAGCAGTTTATGCTAATAGTAATTGTTCATCTGAGATATTCATACAAGGATAATATAAACAAATGATATTTGAAAGAAATATACGTGAAAAGGAGAGGGAAAAGAAGAATCACAAGATGAAAAGATGAAGAAGGAGGAGGAGGAGGACAATAAGAAGAAAAGAGAAGAAGAAAAATAAGAACGAGAAAAAGAAGAAGATTAAGAAGAACAAGAACAAGAGGACGAAGAAAACCAAGAATTAGAACAAAAGAAAGAGTAATGAGAAAAAGCGACAAAATGAAAAAAAACGAGAGGAAGGACAATAACAATGAGGAAAAGAAAGACGAAACGAAAAAGAAAAGGAAAAACTAAAGGGAAGGTAAAAAAAAAAAAAAAATTGCTATGATTTAGATATTCAAGATTCCGATTTGAGAAAATGGAAATATAAATTGCTTTCGGTATCGAAGAAGTCCTGCATATCGATAATTACGGGAAGTGCCATCATTGCTAGAAATCACCGGAAAATGATTGATGAAAGAGAAAGTGCGAGAAACGAGAATGGGAAGCCGCGGGAGATTATGAGAAAAAAAGACTCTTTTTAATCATAAACCGAACTGATCCATTACTGCAGGATCGCAACGACATCGAGAAACGCTATCGCCGCTGAGATGCAAACGATGTTCGAAATGAAAATGAATATTTTGTTCATCATGACCAACTTAAATTGAAATATATTGTCATACAACTTCAGTATCGTAAAGGCAATGAAGAACGTATAACCGCTGAGATGTGCAAACGGTGTACAATATGAGCATTGATATTTCGTTCTTCATTACTATCATCGTTCCAATCAGTGGAAGATCATTTTGTGTTAAAAGTAGCACATGCCACGGGCTATGCGATTCAGTGGGCTGTTCTACATATTTGCAAGTATCGGTCCGATTCTCTTATTCTCCATTTGTTCAATTCATCATCATCATCATCATCATCATCATCATCATCATCGTCGTCGTCGTCATCATCATCGTCATCATCATCATCATTAGTCTTTCAACGTCCGTCATTGGACATAGACCTTCCACAGAAAGTCTTACCCTTCTCTATCATGGGTGTCGCAGAGCCCGTATTTCTTGAATTTATCTAGTTCATCTCTCCATCTCGTATTCTGTCGGCCTTGGTTTCTCATGTGATCTTCGGATATCCATGTTGTGATTCATGAAGTCAATCAGTTGCCTGTCATTCTTGCAACATGGCCTGCCCAATGCTATCTGAGCTTTCTTATAGATTCTATGATGTTTCGGACTCCCATTTTCTACCTGATAAACTGTGCTGTCTTGTGGTCTCTCCATGTAAGGTTGAGCATGATCCTTTTATGTACCCGTTGCATGCTTCTCAGTTTGTAGGCCTGTCTCCTGGTTTGGTTCCATGTTTCAGTTCCATAAGTGAGTATTGAAAGAATGCATTGGTTGTATTCTTTTCTTTTTAGGATTATTGGGACCTTCTGGATTTTAAAAGTTGAGCTCGCTCTGTCGAAGGCCTGCTATCCAAGAGTGATTCTTCGCTTGATTTCCTCTTCTTTTGAGAATCTCATGGACATTCGTTTTCTTAAGTAAATGTAGTGGTCTACCTTGCTGAGTTTTGCATCGTCTATCTTGTAGGACTATATGGACCCTGAATTTTATGGACGGGCAAGTGTTTAGTATTTTCAACTTTAACAGACAATCACCTCTAGTTTGGGTTATTTTTCAAGACATAATTACTAAGATTGTAGTATATATGTAAAACATTCATGATGCTTAATTAGAAAAGTATTTGAAATTGAAGCAACGCACTGGCATGACTCGACCCGAAACAATCTTTTAATACATAACAATGTTTCTTTATCACCCTTTTTATCTGATGCAAACTCAGTGATCACCATCTTTTAAACATGAAGAGATGATTGTTGTGGTACCCTGAAAAATATGTTCGACCCAAATGTTGAAGTTTACCGTATTGGGATGAGTAATAAGTCTGACAGTTTAACCCTATAGATGCATTGATTTTTTTTTCATGTGAAGATCATGCAAGCAACGTTGTAGATATGTGTGCACACAATCCTGAATATATATATATATATATATATATATATATATATATATATATATATATATATATATATATATATGATAAATCAAATGCAAATATTACCAAGTTTATTGGAAGTATCACATTTTTTTATTATTATAAAATGAGGGAATGTGACTTATTTTATTGAATAATCATCTTAATTACAATTTATGTACTGTACATGCTACCAAAACATCTTGATTTGGATGAAACACATCTAAATTGGCAATATCGAGCAACGATGCGACTCTCAGTAGCAGATAATACTCAAATTCTAGGTAATAATCCCAAGCTATATGGAGTCTATGCCCTTGAACCTCGGGTTAAGTAATTGTTCTCAGACATGTTACTTCGGTATGAATTATTTATAACAAGTAGATATTCATATTATTAGGAAATTGATATACAATCCGATATGATATTCAGGAATGCGTTATAATATTCGAAACTCTATTTGGAACGTTTTCCCGTTGTTTCACTGAGAATGAGTCATTTGGCCTAATCAGCTTAAATGAAAATAAACAATTAAAGATAAATGGGACTGCTGCAGGAATCAGTAATGTAACAGATAAGGTAGCTGCTTCAATCTAGCGTTGCTCTTAATCATTGAGCAAAACAGACTGACGGAAAGACAAAAACGAGACAAAAATCGCCGTAGCCTTTTTTTTTTTTTTCGTTTCATTCATTTTATCCATGTTACACTATTTGTTTCCAACATGGACAATTATTTGATCCGACAGAATATTCCTGATTGTGCTATATTATTTTAAACTCTATTTGAGATGACATCCCGTTATAACACGGTGAATGAGCCATTAGGTCTACACAGCATAAATAGAAATAAACAAAAAAATGAGACGACTGTAGTAGAATATATATCATGTACAACAAAATGAATTCAAATAAATATGGCTGCTATAGGAATGGAGTGCATATTCAGTGAAACAGGCATTATGTAAAACAAACAAACGGAGATCAAAAAGGTTAAAGAGAACATTTCGTGAGAGAACAATTGACTTCAAAATAGAACTTGTGATATCGTTTTTTAATCAAAAAAGGCAACAGAATGTTCTATCATGCGTACTGATTTATTTGAATATATATATATATATATATATATATATATATATATATATAATATTTGATACTATTTGAGATAACATCCTAGACAAAATTACGTACATTTCAATCCCAAGTATTTGGAAATAGGTTACTGAAGGTACACAAACATTTTTTTAAAGATTTTTAATGCTTGATGGTTTAGGCTGTTAAGGTTTCTAGTCCATAAACACAAATGCACACACACACACACACACACACATATATATATATATATATATATATATATATATATATATATATATATATATTATTGTGTCATCCACAGACAGCTGTTTCGATGTATTACATCTCTTCAGTGTGGCTATAGACTTTCCATTATCCCATCCAATGCCAGGAGGCAGAATTGAAATCTTCACTTTAGACCCGGAGACCGATATCCTACCTCCGGACTACAGAACAGTAAGGCTGAATTTAAGCGATGTATACTACTTACAAAGAAATTCCTCATGCACCACAGTGCACCATTCCTAGGGAGGAGCATTGCATAAACTTACAGTGTGAATGTAAAAAATGAATTATTGTTTGGAATTGTTGATCAAGATGCCCTTATTAGTTATAATTACGTGAACAAAAAACCCAGGTTAACAAGAGTTGTTCAATCCTCACGTATTTTGAAATTTGAATTGTTATTTTAGTTCAGCCTTAAAACTTTTTTTTTCTGCTTCTACTCAACGGATCTATTTGGGAATTATAATTTGTAATCCGATAGAATTAAATATCTGAAGCCTACAATTTTTTTGACAATGCGATTTCCACCGAGTAACGTTGTGCAACAGAGAATAGCAAATGTCCACTCTTGTAAGAAGTTTGATACATCATTCAATCAGTCAGTTTTGACAATAAGGTTTCACTTGGGTAATTCCACAACAATCTGTACACCCAATGTGATTTTGCCGAAACCTTTCAGTCTTTGTGCTGAGTGCTTCTTGTTGGGACATTGAATGGATTGAACCTTGGCGTACCACGCCAAAAATGAGCTCTCTGCCACTGGGCTACCAAGATCGGCAATTTCAATGATAATCGGTTCTTAAATCCAAAGCATCAAATTATCAAATCAATTCAGTTTAAATGAAAGACTAACAAATAAGAATATTTCTTTTGGTCAGAAACTTTTTTTGTCCTCTATTATTTTTTCCCTTATTTTTCCAGATTGTCAATTAAAAGCGAATTAAAATTTCAGTTGGAACAAACACCAAGATCAATATTTTGATTTGTCGATTGACAGACCGAAAGCGAAAATTCTGAATTATTTAGTTATTGATCATGACTAGTCTTGCAGACGGTGCCATTAGAGTTTGACAAATTAAATTGATTTCTCATCCAGAATCATAGGACCATGGAAAGACCACTGTGTAAGAGAAAACATCACCTCAAAAAACTCTAACATCTTCAAGAGAAACCTCGTGCATGAACTTCCCGACAAGTTTGAATTTAATTTCTAATATTAATTCTTCTGTCCATAGATTTGAGAAGGGTCATTAACTCTCAAAGAGGTTTTCAGACGATTGACTCTTTTTTGTTCCGTTGTTAGAATAGCGTTTTGCTTGATTCCATTCTACGGCCTCCACTGGGTGTTCTATTTGAACGCATTAGTGGTAAACTGACATTTTATCCAATGGTTTCAACGTTTACGATTTGTGATTTCCATAGTTCGAGTAGCAGAAGTAACACAAAGTTGAACTGCACCAGTCTGATATACATTCGGTCGACAGGGAACGCTATTGGAAACTAAGAAAAATCAAAGAAACCGTTACTCCATTGAGAAAAGAAATGAGAATCCAGTTTTAACTAGGAAAAGATGGAATCTTGTCAATCCTATATTAGACAAAGGTTTCTCCCATTGGACACAAAATAGTTTGTTTACCATGATCATGCTTGGATTGTACACTTTAAAAAGGCCGTAAAACCGGTCGTAACATCTTTTGTCTCAAATAATCTACTATATTGCGAAATTTTTTTTGATTATATGTCAAACCTCGCTCCATTTTGTCGGAAACAGCTGATTCGTTTTTGTTTCGTATGGCAAATAATACATCAAGAGCTGTAAGTATCTCTATGTTCAAGTCAATAAATTGAACAGCCTCAAATCCCAAAAGGGCTGGCCAAAAACACACGTCAATTTCCAAATGTCGTTTATATCATTTCAGGTTGAGTTCACAGATGTCCTGTAGGTGATCTGTTGAAGTTTAGTCAGCTTGGACCGTTCATTGGTTCAGTTGCGTGATATGTAGTTCACACGTCCATCAAAAACACAAACTTTGTAATAGCAACACAGCAAATATTCAGGGAACTCTGTGTTGCTGCGTCAATCCCTCTGATGGATATTTTCACGGTAAAATACGTTGCTGTATCGATCAACAATCCTTGCTGATTAAACCCTGAGTAGTTTGTTGATGTCTTCTGCGAACCTAACCTGAAACGAAATAAACAACATTCTAAAAATGTCAGGTGATTCTATCCAACTTTTTTTTCTCCAGTAACCTTTATTCAATCAGTTAGCAATGATACCTTTTAATCAATTTCCTTGCACGTCCAATTTGCCCAAGTCAGATTAGTCTATTAATCTTCATTCCACACCCTCGTTTCAAACAGTATATGAAAAGCCTCTCTTTTATTCGTCTGAGATCAGTATTTACACTGTACAACCATTTTTATCATTTCTGTTCCTTGGTGATGTGTGATTTTTTTCTGATTGATTATGTGCAAAAATTTAAGAAATTATGTTCTTCTCCTCAAATGTTGCTTTTGCCACCAGAATATAGATAAATACAAATCTACATATTTTCAATCAAACAACAGCTGAATTTGTTCATTTCAATAACATAAAGACAAACAGATATCATTATACTGACACGTTTAAACTGAAATATGACTATTTTCTTAAATTTTCACACATGATCAATCAGAAAATAACACTAACTACCAAATCACAATATCATGTGTCGTCTAGACTACTGATCTCAAACTATTATTCGATTTTGTTGCACCATTGTAACTTAATTCAAGAATTGAATGTAAAAGGCATGTAGTGTTTTTTTAATTATTTTTTTTTCACTTCAATAGCGTACAGAAGGTAACTCAAAGAAAGCCATAGTGTCGATCGGCTGGAAGGTTGTTGGAACAACAAAGATGCCAAACAAAATTGATGACTCGATTCTTCAAATCAATCTAGGATTTTCTTTACTCTTAGGGAGGATATAGACCAGTAAGTCAGGGGTACTGGAAGACCCGAGGCGGAAGGTATAAGAAAAATAATCAAAATCCAATTTCCTGTGTATCATTTTCTCCGTTTGGTTGCTGATGACATATATGCTGTATGATTGGGCTGAGTCGACAAAAGTTTTGGAACTAATTTTTTATACCAAGAGAGCTCTCTGAAACATTGATTGGCTGTCTGATAATCTTTTAATGAACATATCTTAGTCCGGCATACCATTGAAGCACTGATAATTATTGATCTTAATACACCTGAGGATTGTTAAGACGATTGATTTAAAAACTATTCATCTAAAATCTTTACACAGCTTTGATTCATCATCATCATCATCATTATCATCACCATCTTCATCAAAAACATCAGATGATTAAAGTACTCCAATGGATGTAGACCTTTCCCAAAATAAGCTAGACCTCTTTATCATAGGTGTCCTGTAGTCAACAATATCGTTTAGTTCTTCACGCAATTTTTTTCCTGCTGGTCATTTCTGCATATGATCTCTTTGAATCCACGTTGTATGTTTTGATGTCCAGCCGTTGTCTTATATACCCCACAGCATGGCCATCCCATTGCCGTTTGAGTTTTCCTATGAATTCCAAGGTATTTGAAATTGTTCTTCATAAACTTTACCAACTAACGGAAGCAGTTTGTGTGGAAATCCAGAGATGGACTTCACTTTCAAAAATTTAGAGGCGATCTCTCCATCGCACTTGAAGACAAGGATTGAGAAAGGGTTTTGGTATATCAATCCTTCGGTCAGTCAGTGATAGGCATTAATGCTGAAGAAACTCTTGCATTTAATGAGAGGTGTAATTGATACCACGAAATATCAAGCCAGCTAGATATGGCCAAAATCAGCTGCACCTGGCTGAGCTTCCCAAATTACAAGTTTCTTTCTTCCTCGCGACAGGTGAAAAAAAACTTAATGACAGTAATCAGATAAGCATTCAGTGTTATTTCAAAAGTATTTGGTGAGATTTGATGGTGGATCGAACCACAGCGTACCGTACCAAAAGGGAGTATTCTACCATTCCTCCACGTCGAAGAATACAGAGGTTTTATTGATACCTCAGAATAATAAATATCCAACTGAAAAGACACCTGTATTCGCCAGATTACTTGAAGCGTGAACGATGTTACTCACAAAGATGCTTAAAGACAAAACATTCCTATGAGAAGAGCAAAAGGTGTTCTCCCCCGGGGTTGAATGTCTTTAACAGCTGAGATGCTTATCTTTAAAAGTAATCCCAAAGACAATCACGTGGATGAGACGCCACCCCGGGAATCGCCAACCAAAGAACCGCTGTTTTCCTCTTGAGACATGAACTATTGCTATTGCCAAATTAGACACACGGCACATATTGTAGGATGGGAGTTCCATGTGTCAAAAGCAATACAACTCTCACAGGTGTCGAGAATTGATGGAATAAGTGAATGTTTATTTGAATTAAGTCGGAAGGGGAAGGAAGTAAAATATTTGAAGTATTGTCACGTTTCTGGATATAATTCGTTCTAATTTCACTAGAGCATTAAAATCAAATCATTGATATTCCTATTTTTTCCTTCAACTATAAATGTTTACTGCTGTTCTCGTTATACTCCTTCTCTCTATATCCCCCCTCTCCTTCTGTGCCCATTTCATCTTTCTCCCAGTAAAATCTTTCTTCCCTTTCCCCTCGTTTTCTTTTGTTTGATCCTCACTCTCTCCCCCCTCTCTCTCTCTCTCTCTGCGTATTTCCCCAGCTTCATATTTTATGTGCGTGTGTTCCAAATCCCACGCTTCACGAACCTCAGCCTGCACACTGCCCCTTCTACTAGCTCTCTCTACGTTCTTCATATCCCTCTCTTCCATCTTTTTGCCTGTTTAGAACAGTGGTGGAAATATTTTTCAGCACAGTGTGTAGGATTTTTTCCCCCAATAATCCTGTTATCGGAATGTCGCTTAAATGTATACATATACATGTATTTCAGTTCCAGGAAAATGATTATAGATAAGCAGCCAGGTTTTTTTTTCTAACATATTCATCAATCTAAATGTTTAATAAAATATAACATAAAATTTCGAAATATTCTTTTAAAAAAAACATGAAATGAGAAAAACGTGTTATTTCAAAGTCGAGCGTGCGTCACCTGGAAACCTGCAGCAAACTACTGCTGACAGACGTGTCAGAGGTTTGCCATCATTGGTGTAGAAGATCAGCATTGCCCATCCTATTGATCTACCAGCGCCGGAACACCGACCTCTGGCAGAGGTGATAAATACAGGTATCAAAGACATGTCAGTTGGGATTGCAAAAGATGGTATCAAATTAATATTTACCAGGAGTGAATTGGCAAACGTATCATAGTTACTGACAGAATTATCAGTAAAGGGTGGTTACTAGCAAATAGATTAATATAATATGGTTAGGGTGACATATTGATAAGGGTATATTTACGAACGAAATATTGACAGAGACAGAGACAGAGAGATTGATTGAGGAAGATATAGAGCACTCAATGTTTTATGTTGCTATGCAAACATTCTTATTGGATCATTTCAGTATTTGGCAAGAGAGTGTGATACATCTTTTGATAATAACAAAGTAAACATTCGATATTAAACTTGAATGTTTTTCGATGTAAGCATCTCTGAAGTATTCAAATGGCATTGCGATTGAGATAGAAAAAGATATGACTCACAGAAAAAGAAATTGACACCCAATATGCAGGTACTCTATTGAGCTACAGCCAATGTAACATATGATTTTTAGTAGAGAGTTTGAACAACAATCTTGAGTTGTGCAATTTTTTTCTCTGTGACAAAAGTACTTGTGCACTTTTGAATACGACACATTGAATTATTTTTTTTCGATTAAAATGATTTTCGTTCGCAAATTTATTTTCCCTTTGTGCTGTTTGCAAAACATTTATCATAGCGTTCAGTTTATACAGTACATTCGCCACGACTGGGTGATAATAATTGCCTGGGCGATAAGTGACTGGGACAACGTTTTATTCTACTTTTCATTCATAGAGAAAACACGCAGACGTAGTAGGAGACATTTCAAACTTAGGTTGATGACAGAAAGATATTTGTTAAATTCAATTTAGCCTGGAGGAGAATAATTTGGCAGAATAACATTTGCACATTTATCCCTTGATTTAATTGTCAATTTATTGATTAATTTAACTGTTTGTAATGCAGTAAGTTTCAAACAAAAAGTGTAAAAACTGGTGAGTTTTGAACAATCCTTGCGTTACTGTGTACGATTTTAACTGGATGTGTCATACGTGTAGCCTCAAACTGCGCTTGAGTTGATACCTTATATAGTTATGTAAAAGTAGAATCTTTTAAACGATTGTTTTAGGTTAAATCCACGAGGTTGGCTCTTACATACATACTAATTTTGTGGGTCTGAAATCCACCCTAAAAATTCAAAATAACTTATCATAAGGTAGGAACCAAAATGGACTTTAAATGAATGAAAAAGAAAACACTGAAATACAGTAACTATACTGATGTTTCAACGCTACAAACATACGTTTGTTTCAATTATGTTTCTTCCAAGAAAACACATGAATTAGGCTGCACAACACTTATAAATCTTAGAAACTTTTCAGTAAAATTCTTTTATTCAACTTTTTTCTCTCGTCAAGTGTTTTTAATGCCTAAACATATATTTATGGTTTGCGGTATTTTTCTGATAAAAAGATAATCACACATTAGACTTTCATAGAATATCATTTATCTCTGTAGCTAAGAAATCATTTACGAATGCATAACAAATCAACACCTGCATGCAGGCAGGAATAAATGAAAATTATGTAATGCTGCAAAACAAGAAGAGAGCCTTAATGGCAAAATAGATTAGTTGTAATACATTTTTTGAAATTTAGCAATATGAAACTGATGATGATTATAATAAAAAATCATTCATGTATTCAAATCCATATTTGTTGCTATACATAGCAGTGTGTACATCGGCAAACTAAAGGCAGACGTGTTATCATTATTTCAACTTTACAAAATATACCTTAAGTACTGTTAGCTCCATTCAGAGTATTTATAGTAAAGTTCATTTAAGTAGATATTGGGTTAGCTCATATAGTGGGATATAACGACCCAGTGATAGTATAATCCTTTTTAATTTATGCAAAGCTACTGCTGCCCAAGAATGTTAACACGAACTGCAATCAAACAAAGCATAAATACACGTCACCACTGGATTCAGGAGCAATGTTTTATCTAGACAACGAAAGTGAATATTAATCGTAATTACAGATATTCATAAGAGCAGCGCTTCCTTATTCAAGATTTTCAGTGAATTACTTAGTAAGACGGGTGTTTCAATGATTACTCTAGAATATAATAGCGTAGAAAAATTATTTTCCTCATCATAACGTTTATGTTCAGAATAAAACTTAGATTTGCAAATATCAATCCTTGGTCTTTGAAGAACTAGGGTCAGATTTTACATGAGATATATTCAGAAAAAAAAATCATTTTGCCAATTTGGGGTCGACTTTTACACGAGTATATACGGTTATGAAAATAGATTTAAAATATTGATCAAACGTTAGTTTTTGCGAACTCTTCCTGTAAGAAGGTGCAAAAGGTTTGATTTACCCCAAAACCTCCTCAGATCTGCTCGAGTTTTATTAATTCAACGGAAATTGAATACGTTTTTCTGGAATCTGCAGGGAATTGCCCCCTGCCCCATGGCTCGGGGGCCTGTGGACAAATCATGTTAAAAGTACTAGTTCATGTCCACTAAGCAACTAGATTGCCTTGTTTGAAACAAGGCAAAGTTAAGAAAATTCTTAGGAAATAAGATTAGCAAAAACTTCGAAAGAGAAGAAAGTAACATAATAATCATGTTTTTTTTTTGGAGGGGTATGGGGCTAAATATGGGGATTTAAGAAATTAAGATAAATAAAGGTTGAAAAAAGTGTAGGGGAAATGTACAAAAAATATATACTTATCGAAAACACGTAGTTACTGAAATTGAAATCAAAACGAAAAATTTCTTGATTTGTCAGGATATTTGTTTACTGTTTTTTGAATTTTTCCCAGTAGTAAATGCTAATGATATCAATAATAGATATTATTTTGACTGTATTTTTCTGTGTAAAATTCTTTTATATGACTAGAAAAAATGACGCTACAGTCGTTCAATTATTGACCGTGATGTCCATTTCCTAAAAGTTTTCTCTTTTCTTTTGTTTTGATTTTATCTTCTCCATATCAGCGAGAGGAGTAAAACTTCTACCCACACATCCCACTTTTTCGCTTGTTATCTGTCAGTACTTTTGCAGAATATGTGTGTCTCCATTTTTGCGAACCAACAATAATTATACTAGATTATTATCTCTCCAACTTTGAAGCAAGTAAATACTAAAATATTCATCTATCTGTCTGCAGCAAGATAATGGGAAAGAAAACAAACGAATAAACAAAAACCTCACTTTTCCTTGTCAGGGATTAAACTTGCCCAGTGACGATTGGTCAATTTTTTGCCGGACATTTATATCGAAATCAGTTTAAAGAAACTCACAAGCAAGAAAAATGTGGTTTGTAAAATGATTGTTGAAAATTTCATATAAAGATATGATAGCAAATTAGGCAGTACTTGAACGCAAGCATATAAAATAACTATTAATGAGATAATGCAAAGAGAAAAAACAAAAAATTCCAGGGGAATATATTCAGAAAAGGAGAAATAGAAAACCTTGCAATATCAGGCTGTATGCTTGAGTAGCGTGAAAGACGAAGAAGGAAATATCTAAACGTAGCGTCAAACTTTGGAGTCAGTAGAAAATTTTACTTTTAAGAATAGTGATGGTCAGTATGAATTTTATCCCTGGCATCACTGGCGTTTTCCACACGGAAAAAAACTTCTACAATCGTAGTTGAATAAGCATCTATATACATTTTGATTGAGTAGAAACTAAATTCTGAAGGAGATTGGTGATAATATTAAGCCAGGCGAAATAAGGCCCCAAAACATCAAAAATGTTTTGTTCCCAAAAATGAATTTAAAACTATTTTAGAAGAGGTCCGCTGGATTTTAATGCCGATGTCCAAGTCTGCAGACAAAATTATTTGGCCAGGAGCACTGGAACCCACGCACAAACACACAAACAAACATATCCACATAAAAAAATGGATAAAACCTTTTTGCCATCTTTGCGGTTACAGCTGTTCATTGATGTCAAAGGACTAACTTTCGTGAATGTACAAAATACCATTGAATTGTTCAGGAATGTTCAATGCTGGTGGTCGTGGTCACCAAAGCTTGCACTGTGCAAAGCATCTGGAGAAAGTTGGAAGACACAAATATAGATCTTACGTACTGACCAAATCGGTATGTAACATAGGGACGTTTCTTTTTAAATTCGAAACTGTGAAAACATTGCATTCAATCTTTCATCGAATGTTTTATGTTTCGTTTAACGCACAATATTGGATGTGACTCGCAGTGATTCATACGCGAACGAAAACCTGATTTTGTCGGCTTTTGGGGCAGGTATTGTTGCACGACTGGCCGAGGAGCGGAACACGGGTGAATATTACCCAATGGTGGATACCTGGTGTCATCAGCCCCAGAGCATTGAAGCACCCCAGTTTCAAAACAATCCGAACTGCCCCAGACCGAATGGCTCTTTAAGCGTATGACAATGACATTGGTGATACATTCTCCATTATCACTGCAGAAAGATACTGAGTAGTCTGTTTACGAAAATGACATATTTTGCTCACGTTTCTTTTCAGAGAGGGAAATTAAGAAAGAAAAGATGACGTCACTGTATTTTAACGGAAATATGGGGTTTCTTTTAATTCACTCACAATTTTTTTTTCATTTCCATTTTTTATTGTTTGCTTTCAGATTCAGCAAAATTTTAAAATATTTGATGATATAGACAGCGTAAAAAAAGTAATTTGTCATTCACAAACACACCTAATTCCAAGAATTGATTAACAATTCAATAGTATGACATAGTTGTTAAGAGAAATTTGATCTTGAATTTTCATTATCAGAATCATTTTTAAAGAAATTTTGATATATAGGCATTTTGTTGATATTTGCCTCCGACTAGTGGAATCGTCCCTCAGTTGATTTTTCTTAGGAATTGAGCACATTAAATATTGATATTATGCATCTTATACTTATCTATTCTGTGATTTTATATCATTATTTGAGCGATGATTCCCAACCTTTGGACCAAAAATGAATGAAATCTATTTGGGCCGTTTTCGGTGCACAAGAGTATCTATATGTATATAGGATGTGGTAGTATATTTAGTTGTAACAAAATCATAATCGTCGTATTCTTTTGAGTTTCAAAGACTCTGAAATATGTGTGTGTGTGTGTGTGTGTGTGTGTGTGTGTGTGTGTGTGTGTGTGCGTGCGCGTGCGTGTGTGTGCGTGAGTGTTTGCGTGTGTTTTCTTTTTTGCTTTTTGATTTTTATAGAAAAATGCATATCATTTGGGGTCGCCCGTTTGGATTTTTTTCCATGCTTTCATTTTTCGAATTAGTGAGTCCAGTGCTGCCAATTCGAAGTTTTCAGCGTAGTCAATTAACATGTTTCTGTTTTTCCTCTAGATTCCTCGACTTGATTTCCAAATACAAAATTGGGGAATAAAAAGACAAAACAAATAAACATCTAAATTTGCAACACTTGTAGCATACATATCGAAGATATCTTTGATCAGCATGTGTGACCCTCAGAACATGTTCATGCCCTTCACATCTTGTTAATAAAACTGCACATTCAACATCGATTTCATGAAATTAGATCACTCATCCTAACGGCCTGGGGACGATATGAAGTGAACGTATCAAATCGATTTTTTCCAAGTGAAAAGATTAGATGCATTATTTAACATGAGAATAAAAATATTATCAGAATATTTCCTCCCTTGAACTATTTTTTATATTATCGTAATTATTTCACATTTTACATAAACAGTTCAGACAGAAAAAAATCACCACATTTATTTGCAACCTACAGTTTTCTATCTCTCACAAAAGCTATGTATGTGTAGATTATAAATAAATATTGGGAAGAGATAATGTTTCCAATCAAAACTTCTCTTAATAATTGCACAAGCGGCGTTGGACATATATTATTTTGATGACTATCTCTCAGCATTTTTTGTTTGTCTGTGTTTTTCCAACCAACTAAATTTCGTAGACTACTAGATTCTCAAAAATATATAAGCCATGTTAAAAATAGCAATAATGTGCAGTGTTTCAAAAATGATTTAAATAAGCTTTGAAATTATGGAAAGTGTATAAGTTTACAAGGACATGTTTTGGAATGTGTCTCATGAGATTTTCAAAATAGCCTGTTTTGTGAAGTGCATTAAATTGTAGATGTTGTTCCTATTTATATAAATTGAATATGTTTTACGTATTTTGTATTTATTTTGAAGTTGACGTGCAAATATTGATATAATTGCACATGCTCAAAATAGGTATAATAAAATTTTATAACTCGCCACCTCAGTCAATAACTGACCATCAGTATCGTAAAATTTTGAAGTCATGTAAAAAGTATTCCGTCGAAGAATAGAAATGGAAAAAAATGTAATTATGACATCAATGGCGTTTCTATTGGAAAATAAAGTTAAAATCATTTATAAATATCAAGATTTTAGAAATTCTAAATGTTATTCATAAACCCATGAAAAAAAGCTTAAAAAGATTTTTTTAAAAGCTGATTTTTTTTCTTCAGCCAAAAAAATTAATAGCAGTTTAGTGGAGTAGTAATGCCAATTTTTAAGTTTGTAAATAATGCGCTGAAACCCAATCAAGCGTAAACTGACTAACACACGCATATATATAAAAATAAAAAGGATAGAACCCCTCACCTTTGCTGGCTATGGTTGTTCAAAACAGAAAATTGTTTTCAATGATATTTCGTAGCCGTTCCAGCTAAAGACCAAACAAGCATAGTCTTGGATCTATGATATCATTACTCATTCTTTAGGGACAATATTTTTTCGGAGGCATGCACTCTCTGAGTGCTTTCAAATTGATTTATATAATCAATTCATTTGTTTTTTAGTTCATCCATTTTTTTGCGAAATACTTCATCATCATCAACTAAGAGGGATTTTTTGCCCGATTTCCTTCTCTATTTCTGTCAATTCATACAATCATACAAAAGAGCTGATTCTGTTTATCAGGGTTTGGCCTTTAAATAAACAAAATGGGACATTGTAGCCAGAATTACACTGGACCCAACTCATCATCGTCCTTAGTTGGACAGAGACCTTCCCCAGGATTTGTGAGATCTCTCCATCATGGGTGTTGCACAGCTGATGCTTTCTGAACTTGTTTGGTTCGTCTCTCCATAATGCGTCAAGTTGAAAAACAAGTATGTGTTTTTGTTACTGAATGATTATTGCTCATGTTCTGAACTTGCACTCACAATGGTTTTTGTCCATGGGAGTGAAAATTCAATTCTGATGATGATTAACTGTTACCCTCTTCGGTCAAATTTAGGAAAAATCCGGTAATATAAGATTGAACTAGCTTTATCTCAATGAGTAACAGGGTTTTGTAGTATTTCATAGAGTATAATCAGAAGGAGAGAAATATCTTAAAGTCTTCTTCAGTCGGCAATTATTTTTGGAAATAAATGCATTGCATTACAAAAGTGGTAGAAAGCTTGCATGCCAACGAAACTAATGTATAGTCACGTAAAACGTATATTTTTGAGAGAGAGAGAGAGAGAGAGAGAGAGAGAGAGAGAGGGGAGACTCATTGTTGGAATCCATTAATTCATATAACCATGTTTTTTTCCTTATGAGTGCATTGAAATTGTCGTAATCTAAGAAGGTGTTTTTTGTTATCATCTTTCTGCATTTAAAATCTAACAGAAACTGTCTTCGAAGAATTTATTCCAGTCATCTCAAAACTACCATCGAGAGAGACATTAACAGACTTTTTTGATAATCGTTGAGGCAATAAATGAGAAGGGGCTGAGGCTACATTAATCAGGTAAAAGCGAATGTCGTACGCTAAAAGACTTTGAGGTCTTCTCTTCATTTTTCATCGTTGAAACACTTCAAGTGACACTTTCTTTTATGGATTAATGGCTTTTAATCGACTTACTTATCTACACCAGTGAACTGTCGTGAAGTGTAGACTCAATTGTTTAAAATAAGTGCGTTTGATAAATGTGCTGTTTAGTTGTGCATCCATAGTCACCGTAGGGCAAATCACAAGTAAACGATACACATATGTGTATCGAGTGGTTGCGTCAAAATGAACAGATTTTGAGCATTCAGGGTGAGATCATGAGCTGAATCGATAGTGGATAAAAGAGTGTTTGCATAAGCTTTATTGTAAGCGTTAAGTGGCGTCCATGAACCTTTACATTACTTTTGGTATGTGTGCATAGGAATATCATTTTGCAATTTCTCAAGAATAACTTAATAAATGCAAAAATATTACATTATATAAAGTAGTTTTGAGAAGCAATGTAATGTTGTGTTTCATTCGATAAACCTACTCGAATTGAGTCACTAACAATTATCTCCGTTGTGGAATTATTACCTTTTCCAATTAAAACCGAAACATCTCTAAGATAAAATGCTAAATTCATTTTCAGGTCGATGTCTAATCTATAGACTGAAAAACATAAATAAGAATACAATTTGATTAAAAATATCAATTCCTGACATCTAGATGCAGCCCGAAACACATAAATCTAGATGAAAAACATCTGAACAATGGAATTCAATTACCTCCTTCCAATTACATCCTTTTCCGTTGTTTACGTTTTTCTTTCATTAAAGCATTTGACGCTGTTACTATCTTGTTGAAATATAAGGGCTTCTTACCTACTCGCTCCAAAATATTATCCAATGTGTAGTATAGGGCTGTCTTGCATTGCTCCTAATGAAAGAGTTAAGGTAGTCTGTAGACTCTAAGATATAGATGAATGTGCTCTTTATTGAAAAAAAAAATTCAATTCGCAAAATCAACAATTGTTGATCATTTATTTTGAAGAAAAGCATAGCAGAAAAAGCAGAATATTTGGAATTTATATTCTCAATTGGTTGTCTGCTACATTGAAATGAGTCATTGACATTTTCAACTTTGTTAAGTGAATAGAACTCCATCTTTGAATTGGTGACGCAAATTTCAACCGATCAATTCAGGCGTCAGATGTATAATCCACACCATTTCAAAAAAAAATTACCAAACAAATTAATTTTACAGGATTATTAATAACATTAATAGTTCATAATTATCCTCCTGAATCTAGATGTTTCTCGATGTTTTTGTTTCTTTTTTGTTTGTTTTTTTCCACTCTATTTTAGGTGCTTCCCTGTGGAAAACGCCAGTGATGACATACATAAAAATCAATCCGATCATATTAATTCTTTGGTGAAACACTTCTAGAATACTTAAAATTTCGATGCTACGGTTGATCAATTATCAACTGACATGGCTAGTATTTTCCGAATTTATACTTCCCAAATTACATCTATCGAGGTAAAGCTTCCATATTCTTTTCAAAATTCACTTTCGTGAAAGATTCATAGCATGTTGAAATGAGTCGAAAAAAATAATGCCTTTACCGTGGGTATGGTATCAGCGGTCCCTGTCCGGGCTTCACAAATTTCTCCCTCTCGGCTACTTCTTCAAGGTTTGCGATATGTGAAATAGACCCAGAGGCAATGAACAACTGAAGTAGCGCCATTCACTTCACCGGCATATTTTACCCACTGCTGAGGGGAGATGGGTTCATACATTTCCCTACGACATTGGTGCCTACCTTCCTTGGATTACAAACTCGGCCCACCCGGTCCATTTTCTGCGCTGGTCAGTGGTACTTCTGATATCCTTCAAGAAGTTTGTAAATGAAAAATAATAAAGATATAAGGAGAAAAGATGAAACAACGGGAATGAAGTACTCGATAAATTGGTGGAATTGACTTGAAAGCAACCAGCACCCAAAGTGACGTTACTCAGTTTACCCGTCACTCTTTACCCATACCTGAAGGGGATTTAGATTCATGCTTTACAAAAAGCATTAGTTCAATATAAATAGAAACTGCTCCAATTTGAATTCAGCTTGCCAAATCTTTTCTCCGAGCAGTTATCCGCTTGGTCACACCATATATCCAAAATTAGTAAAAGAAAAAATCAAATGTAAAACAGATTTGATCAATCATTCATTAGAAACCGTCAAATAACCAACATTTTGGGGAAAAATGCTGCGTTAGGGGAATAAGTAAGAAAATTAGAAAAAGGGGATCAATGAAAAGCCTACTTCTGTGGCTTATTATTGGGCAGTGATTTCTAAATTTCTAAAGAACAAACGTGAATGCAGCCAAACACAAACTTAGAAATCATTTTAGCATAAATGAACATTTTAGATTAACCCCTCCAGGAAAGCATGTGTTACATATCGAAAATGTTTATTACCACGATGTCAACTTTCACAGAGAAACTCACAGGGGTGCTGAGAAAAACATTTTTTAAAGAAAAGACCAGATTTTTTAAGGAGTAAATGTTGAGAGTTCGTCTTGTGGCTCCAGTGGTGTGTCTTGTGTACATTGACATATATATATATATATATATATATATATATATATATATATATATATATATATATATATATATATATATATATATATATATATATATTTATCCAGCCAGCCAGCCAGCCAGCCGAGCGGAACAATTTGAAAACTGAAGAAATCTATGCTGACGGTTTTGTCGACAGTCTTGGTTTAATAATAAATTTAGAACAAGAAAATTTTCCAAATGGAAAGCTCAACGGATTAGGCATTGAATCAAACTTACAGATATTTATTGCACATGCATAAAATCTGTTCCGTTCTTTGCCAATTTGAATGAATTTTGTGAATAAAATATGGACGGAAGTGAACAAATCCTAATTATGATATGCCTGGAGGGAAATTAAAAAAACACGGAATTTATGAATATTGATGAAATCCCGGAATTTGGACTTCAGGAAATACATAGAAACAGGTAATGATTGAATAGAAATAAACATAAACTCGTCCCTCCGAGTTCATTAGCACATATGTAAATCCGAGGAATAATGAGGGATAATACAGCTCCCCTCAGTAAATTTGATGGAGGAAAGGGTAGTTCTCCCTATGCTACAATATGTATGCATCAAATTCCCTCATCCCCTTTCTCTCTCTCTCTCCCTCTCTCACTCCATATATACATATATATATATACATATATATATATGTGTGTGTGTGTGTGTGTGTGTGTGCATGTGTGTGTGTGTGTATATATATATATATATATATATATATATAATCTGATGATATGATTATGAATTGTGCTATATTATACAGAAATATTCATTTGAAATGATCTACCGTCGTTAGACAGTTATTTATCACTCTGCCTAAACAACCTAAATAGTATGAATAATAAAAAAAGATGGGGTTGCTGTTGGAATCAAACTGGCAACCAATAAAATAGCCGTCCAATAGAGCAATGCTTTCACAATCGAGATAAACAGTCACCGGTAATGCAGGGGCCCAAATAACAGCCTTTAACCCAAATTCTCATCTTATTTATTTTTGGTCTATCATCTTCATTCGACCCGATAGTTATGTATCAGGAAATTCCAAATCATACTGTCGGATCATATATATTCATTTCTAAATACATAACTGCAGCAGCCCGATCTTCTCTTATTGTTCACTCTATTTACAATGTCTAGTTTGGTGATACATTAACTAAAATGACGGGGATCATCTCATTTAAGTTTCAATATAATATAACCAATCCAATTTTGAACACACAACGTATCATTTATATATACATATGTGTGTGTGTGTTTGTATGTGTGTGTGTGTTTGTCTGCCAGCCTATCTGTATGTCTGTTTACATTTGCGTGGGTGAGTGAAATATGAAAACTGATAAGTCAGTACCTTCAGAGATATTTTTTTCGGACGCGTGAATACTTGCCGTTGGTGATGACACAACTTTTCTCCGACCCTTTCCACAGCGTTCCCCAGATATAATACCGAAAGGTGACGCTTGTTAAGTAAATATTTTTCCCAAGGATGATAGTAAACAGAATGTTCTAATTGTAGCCACGCTAGAACATAGAATACGCGTTATGTTGATTCCTTCCTCTTTCCTTGTTAGGCCTGGATATCGATACCTTGTGTCTTTTGAGTAGTGGGATCCACGTTGGGATGAACTCTGCACTTGTTGGACTTACACATTCAGTCGACATGTGGATATGGACAGCCTCCAAGATTTCTTCGGTTTCGAACAGCATTACACCTGTGAAATGTTAACAACACGAACAACAAGATGGAGTTCAATTGTCAAAAAGTCTCTTTGAATGTCAATGACCCTTCTCGTAATTATAGACAAGTATGAACCTATCCGAAAATGGAGGCTTGTCTATGAATGATTCACAACAAAGGTTGATTTGTATGGTGTCATGGGGTAATTCTGTGTGCATAAAGAGACCCCAGAATAAGATCTTAACCATGAACATATATATTAATATACATGGACACCCATACATAGAAAATGCATATATTTGTATATATATATATATATATATATATATATATATATATATATGGCATACAATGTTCAGGAAAAAGTAATTGTCATGTCTTTATTTCAGATGTTGTCAAAATACGCATACACACACACACACACACACATATTGTTTATGGTGGCATAAGGAGATTCGTTGCTTCTTGTGGGAAGTTGGTTAGATTCTTTTTAAGATTGCATTTATTTGCAATTAGAGCAATAAAAAAAAACAGCACAGACGGAGACAGAGACGGAGAGAGGGAGAAAAGTTAACGAGCTGGAATTAAAATAAATTCTAGAACTAAAATAAATCGAAATGCGTAATATGTCAGATTCCATCTCTCTGTCTTTCTCTCTCACACACACACTCACACACACATTTTTATACGTATATGTTAATTTTCAGTGTATCAGTGAGTTTGTATGTTCGCGGTAGTGCTTATAAGTATATGAAAAGTCATGCATTTTGCCTGAACGGTTTCGAAACCTGAGTACAGAGACTATACGACAAACCAACATTTATTGCCATCAATCCAATCCACCGGGGTATTACTCCTGTTTTGCTGCTTTGAGTTATAAATTCTAGGAAAGTACTTTTAGAAAAATATAAGTAAAATAGTACCCTTCTCCGGGGAGTGAGTCTCCTTTTTTTACCTGACATCATATTTCTACTCGATAGATACTAGGTGTTCTCTGACTTAACGAAGTCCTAAATATCGGAGCTGTAATTATCATAATAACACCGACGCATCCGATATATCATTGTTTACAATATATTTATATTGGATGGATGGAATATAGATTCTTTATGGCTTGGTTCATCACACACACACCCACACACACACGTGCACACACACACACACACATATATATATGTGTATATAATATATATATATATGTATATATATATATATATATCAGGGCTGGAATGGTTGTATCTCGTTCCTCCCTCACTGACCTGTCCTTTG
This sequence comes from Thysanoteuthis rhombus, assembly GCA_963457665.1. Lineage (NCBI taxonomy): Eukaryota > Metazoa > Mollusca > Cephalopoda > Oegopsida > Thysanoteuthidae > Thysanoteuthis > Thysanoteuthis major. Next base: position 53,950,029 of record OY735220.1, read on the forward strand.
ACAGATGCCTCTTATTTGAAGCAAAACTTGATACTCACCTATGAAGATACGTATACGTTTCCTCCCACACAACCCACAACACTGGAATATCCCGATTATTTCCCTCAAATGTCAGACATGTAAACAACTTACAGTTTTCTCTGCAACCGCAACAAGTCTCTTAAAGAAAGATGGCTGGCATTGTAATCATAAACATTTTCGAGATGTAGCACCTGCTTTTCTCTCAATTTTTTCTCTCCGTCTTCCAATTGTGATTTGCATCATCATTCTGTCGAATCATCCTACCTAGCAACAAAACTCACACACACTCGCACACACACACACACACACCCACACACACACATATATATATATGTGTGTGTGTGTGTGTGTGTGTGTGTCGAATGTGAATCTCTGCAGCCTACCACAGAGGAATGATATAAGTAAAAAGCCTATTGCATTCGAGTAATAGAAGGTGGAACGTAAACGCTAGATTGGACTAATGTCCTCGTCAACATATATGTATGCTACATCCAACACAACTATATATATTGAGTGTGTTCATATATATATATATATATATATATATATATAGATAGATAGATAGATAGATAGATAGATAGAGAGAGAGAGAAAGGGAGAGAGAGAGAGTTACAGATGGACGGATGGACGGAGAGAAAGATATATAGATAGATATGTGTACACAAATGCTTCATTAAACAGCACAGTATAAATTGAGTATATATATATATATATATATATATATATATATATATATACATTTATGGAAATTTTTCCGGTCTCTTCGTGTCTTTCAGCGAGAAAGTCATGTTTTTAAGAAAATGAACGCATATGATCTGATACCTATAATGACATGGAGAACAATACGTAGATGTTGCTTAGAAAGAGACAAACAGACTGAAAATGAATGAGATGAGATATTGGTGTGAGAATGGTGTCTGTCGACTGTTTTGCTCAAAGGTAAGAGCATGGCTACGTTGAAGCGGCAATCCTATCGATAGCACGTTCAAATCATACTGAAGCCCCATTTTCTTTAATAGTTTATTCTATTTCTGTTGTCCACAGTGAGTGATTCATCAACTATGTAATAACAAGAGATTCCCTACAGCAGCCTTGTTTTATTTCATTGTTTATTTTATCCACCCCGTCTAGGCCAAGTGATACATTAACAGTTTAATTACGGGAGTTTTCAAGTGAGAGTTTCAATGTATCATAACGCAATTTATAATCATAATTGTATTGGTGTATACCTATGAATCTTCCTGATTTATTTAATCCTTATGAATCTATATTTCTTGAGTACAATCATACGCAAACCTAACCACATATGTTCAATTCATAAACGGATTCGAAGGCAAATTCCTACAGTCGACGCCCCTAAATAGAACCGTGTCTCTTTTAAATTGTTTGATAATATTGAAAGAGAATAATAACATCGGAACTCAAATTGGTTTAAGCTTTGCAGCTGAAGGTGTATTCTCGAGGTAAATTACTTTCTATTATATATTTGCTGCAAATATATTGATTAAACTTCATTTCACAGCAGATGGGACTTTTTCCCAAAATAATGACCGTTTAATACGATAAAGATTTGTATAAATTCATTATGTTCAAAAGATCAAATGAAGAAGGCGATCAAAGAGATGAGTCTGATAGAAATCTTTCGCATACATTTTTGTGTTCGTTGCTAATTATTTAAGCCTATGCGTTTGGTGTTCCTTTTACTTGTCATAGTTTTCTGACCTTTGTGAAACAATCTCTAGCCAATGTTTTATAGGTTCACTGAGACGGTGTAAAATTGTATATCTTATGACACTGTGTGCATTGCCTCACTCACACATGCATGTCCACTTCAAGCTTTATTTTCATTTACTCTCATTTCAACGTCCGTCCCTGAACTGAGACCTTACCCAATCTACACCAGATCTTTCAATCCTTGGCATTGCACCTATCCAAATATTCATGCCATCTCTTTTCTCGTCCAACCACAATTCCTCATATGATCTCTTAGGATCTACGTTGTGAGTAGTGATGCCCATTCGCTGGCCGACAAAATCTCAACATACCCTGCTCATCGTCATTTATCTATTCTCCGATGCATTTTATCGTATTTCTCAAATAGAGTACACTGTTTTGTGATTTTACATGTGATATCAAGCATGGCCATCTTTCATACAAATATGGTTAGTTATTTAGTTAGTTCAAGATCCAATACCTTGATTATTAAGTTTCACCTCAATAGGTGACTATCAGGAAGACGTATTGGTTGCATACCCTTTGTTTAAAAACTAATGGGGTTTATTCTAAGGCTATATAAATGGAAATGCCATAGACTTGATAGATGAACTATAACTTGCTAAGATCTGCTTAGTTTCTGCACACAGTTGCAAGTAGGGGGCATCGAGTAAGGATCAAACTGACAACTCGGTCATAATGATTAGTGATCATATCATGATAGTTTGATCAACAAATACATTTTATACACCGAAATCCTCTTTTCAATGATTGTTTCGGACAAGCGTCTTCATTTTTGTGGATTACAACTCACGTCATGAAGATTTATTCAGTCTTCAAGTTGGTCTTGCTAGCTGCCTATTGATGCATCACGTGTGCTGAATTCATGAAGAGATAGGTTGAAAAAAAACGATCCTTTTAATAGACCTCAAATGTGTTTCTTGCAGGTTGTTCAATTTGCAATGTAAGTTTATATTAAACTGATCCATTCGTTTTTGTCCGTCAGCATTCACACTTTTTTTTCACTTTAGAATTATTTAGTGATCACTGCCCAACAAAAAACGGGATATGTATGTAACCAATTGGTCAATGATCACTGATTATTTATCATCCAATTTTCTATTTTTTATTTGGTCATCCCGAACAACGCATACAGCCAAAAGACGTCGGCACTTAGGTTACTGTTGACTGAATAATCATTATTGTAATGTTTATCATATTGTCTCACAATATAATACGGTGGATTATATCATAAACTTATATCAACCTCAAATTTCGTTGGATTCACTGGTTTTGTAAGATCATCGAAGGAAAGCAACGCCGAGACTGTTAATCGTCTTAATGGGTAACTGCTTTGGAATTCTAGATGCCGTAACCAACCGGAAATCAATCCGTGGCCAAGTCAAATCAAAGGCAATGCTCCACACCACCTCTCTTTAAAAAAAGTGCAGTTGAGGATAAGGGGTTGTCGGATCAGGGAAAGGAGTTGCACCCATCCTTTTCTAGAACAGGAGCCTTCGAGTCGCCTCCAATAGCAGCCGACCAGCCAACCACATAATATTATATGCGTCTATTAACCTCGATAGGATCTCAAAGAAAAATCTCTATTGAAAATAAATACGAAAAAAAAAAAAAAGAATCGAATTGAAAATGCAATTATGGAATAAATAATCTCTCTGATGCTTTTCTATATAAAAACAAACAGAGAAACTATTCCATTCAGATCAAAGTTGTTTGCTTCGTGGTTCTTGATTTGATCTTTGATTCTGTTGAATCCACTGGAAGTGACTTCTGAATCTTTAAAGAGACAGAAGATTAATACGGGGAGCCATTTTCCCTTCATTCATTTCTGCACGAAATCTAATATTGCTCTGGCAAACCGGGCATATATTATGGCGACAGGACAATAGAGACGAATAAAACGGTAGAATAAACAAAAAAAAAATATATTCAAATATTTACTCAATGCTTCTGTCATTATAATCGATTTTATAGAGTAGGTTCCTTTTCATTTATTTCGGAGATGATCATATGGATGTGAGCTCTCTGATCAGTTGCAGATTGCAAAGAGGCGTAGCTGATCGGAGGAGGTTAGAAAAAAATGCTCGCAGTCCCCTCAAAAGCTGTATAGACCAATATGAATCATCAAATGAGGTTTATTTCTCAGGCCTTTTGTTAATCACTAAAAAAAGTCTGAAATATCGGAAAAAACAAGTGTGTTGCCGGGCACAAATTAAGAGCCAATTTAACGTTAACAAAGATTGCAAACTCAACGGCCCACTAAAAGCTTATTGAAGATGATTGAAATTTTTTTCAGTACTTGATAAGGGGTAAAAGTTCATTTTCTTATCTATGTAGCTCGATTGCTGCAGCCTGTAACGTAATACATATATACATAGCCAGACAGCCAACGTGTTAGCCAGACCCATTTGGAAATTAAAGGAACCTATGTTAACAGTTTTAGTTGACGGTTCTCAGGAGTAAGCTTCTTATTGCATTTCTATTGACATCACACAAGAACAAGAATCAATTTGTACATGAGTGGATTTCAAAATTCAATTCAACCTTTCGGGCTATTTACCACCAAATGAGCAGTAGTGCATGTCTAGTTATTGCAATATTCTTTCTTCATCAAAGCTCACTAGATATTGCAAGAGGAGCTCAAAGAGCCGAGCCTTGGGGGGCCCTGAATCTGTAATCCGAACACTTTCTGAAATCTTTAAGATTTGAATTTCTTCCATCAGACAAAAGAACAACACTAGGCTCTGCATTGCGTTCTATATTATTTCATTTTATTTGTTCAAGATGCATTCAGTAATTGTGAGATGTGCCATTATAATTCTGGGTGTTATTTGGACCGTTTATCTAATTTTCTTTTTTGACACATTCTGCAATATTAAGATGCAACATTGTCAGTAGTCATGAATTAATGAGCTTGTAACTGACAGAATATGTCTGTTATATGTATAATGTTTATTGCATTGCTAACAATAGATGAGCTATACTATGAGAACATGTGATCTGAGTAGGTGGAGGAGCATGATTGTTGGGAAACAGAAAGTGGGCACTCAGACATTCGGATCAGGTGCCTTTGCATGTCACTTCTGCAGCTGCCTTGGAAAATTGAACATGGACCGAATCAGTCATGTGGAGTGCTGCAGGGATAAAACTAGAAAAAAAAGCCGAGTCTGCAAAGACTGCCTGTCAAGACGAAAAGAACCATATATAGATATAAGTTTTGCTAATGATTAATGATATATATACCTGATAAAAGACTTTACTATAGAAATGTATAGCTTGTTCAGAAGAAATATTTCTTCCAAAAATCATGAATAAACAAGAGTATTACTATTGAAATACAGCAAATATCTGTATGATTCAAATGCAATACACAGTGTCCTGCAAAAGATATCCATTGAAAAAGTAAAGGGATGGTATTTTCAGAAATTAATATAATTGATCTATCTTATTATAAGAAAATTGTCCTCCTGTCTTTCACAATTTTAACATAATAAAAATGAAAACACCAAGGTTGTCATCCTGGTTATTTACTGAGTGTAGCTTAGTCTGATGCAGGGTCATTGCGTTAAAGCAACCATCAGGTTCAGAATAGCTGTGATTAGACTAATTATATTGTCTGATGACTGAAACGCCACGGTAGACGACGTATAACTCTTGGTTGCTAAGGGAGGACAGTACCCCTTTACTTATTCGTTTGCATATACGTAAAAGGAATAGCTCCATTCTTGTCAAATCAGATTGCAGTAAGTTTCCTGACTTGAGAGGCTTTTATCTTGAAGTATATAACCCGAACGAAAGAGATTCGTAGACATTGTAACAGGAAGACAAAACAATTTGCTGATACGCATGTAAGTAAATAACAGCATATCTACACAGACCTGCTATATATATATATATATATACACACACACACACACACACACACACATATATATATATATATATATATATATATATATAATTTTTAGAGCTGAGTAATCTATGGACGAAGAGTGCTCAAGATCGGGGATAGGGTATACGTAAATAAATGTACATGAAAAATTAAGTGAGTGCCATATGATAGTAGACGATTGCAGTCTCTGGCATGAAACTCTGAGCTACCACGAAACACTGCAATTTTAATGTACAACTATTTATATATATATGGAGAGGGAGAGAGAGAGGGAACAACAGACGGAGAGAGTTGTGCTGTAAAAAGTTGAAACAAACCCGGAGTGTTGTGTATATGGAATCATTTGTTCACATAGATTTGTTCCGAACATTTTTCGAAGCGAAAAAGCTTCATTGTCTGCTCGAGAGTCTGATATCTTCAGCATTTGTAGTGCAGTTGATGGTTAAGTGAAATCAGTAGAATGAGACCTTCCATTTCAATTCCAACCTGGTGCTGTGTGTGAGCGGACTGGACTGATGATGATGGCTGTCTTAAGAATTGGTTGCTGGCTTGTGTGAGTTGGGGTCATTCAGGGGGTAGTTCTGAAAGAAACTGGTTGCTATGGGGACTTTTTAGATGGGAAGAGTATAAGGGTAGTAGAATAAGCGGATTTGAACTAAGGAGTGATAATTAGGAATCCTTGTTTTATAGAACCATTCGAGATGATAAGCTGAATCATTAGGAAATTCTCCAGGGATGAAAGATATTTTCATTTCAGTAAAGGCAGTCAATTTAAATTAGTTTTAATCTCCATTTCTTGAAGCTTGACATCCAGGTAATTATGTGAGTCGGTTGGTTATATATGAAATGTGATTTGGAGGAGTCTATTCCCATTCATGTGAACACAGTTGCATGAAGGCGATGGAATTAAGTGGTTTCACATAATTAAACATATTGGAGTCATGTTTAGAATTTAGATTAGTATATATAAAATCCGACAGAAATAATAATATAATGCTTTATATTACTTCAAAACTCAACTTGATGTTCTGTTATCTCATTAACGCTTTCAAGAGTAAGTGATACATTCTCCCTGTAATATATATATATATATATATATATATATATATATATATATATATATATATATATATATATATATATATATATATGATGATGGTATGAAAGATTCACTACACATACATGTTTATGTTTCTATACAGTTTGAAGTTCTTCAGACAAATGATTTTATCTCTGTTATATCCCCAATAAGGACATTTTGGTTCAGAGGTTGTTCTATTTCTTAGAGTGTACAACGTTCTTCTTATCTTATTCTGTACATTTTTTCCTTATATTTTTTCTTTGTTTAGTTTTCTGTCTTTGCTTCCTGTCTTTTGGTAGTTTCTAATCATGAGTTAACAGGAGGTACTATAAGCATTTTCCTTATCAGTATTTTGTTTAAACATCAGCTCTTTGTAATATGTTTCCTCTCTGATAGTATTTTATCTTTACTTAAATCCCCTCCCCAGTGTTGGATGTCACTTTTTACTCAGTTTGACCAGTCAATGTTTAGAATGTTTCTCCTTATCCGCATATTCTACGCATCGGATATCGCATTATATTATATTGTATTCCTGAAGAGAATATCCTTATATATACATATATATATATGTATATATTGAGTGATTGAAGCCATTTATCATCTGGGGTAATCTGTTATGATTATAGGATTGTTAGGTTTGGGTAGAACTTTCCTTTATCATACTCTTTAAATACCAAATTTAGTTCCGCCATTTTTCAACCAATAATAAACAGATCTTCATTCGTATGTATGTAATAACTCGCCATGACAGCCAATAATTGAAAAGCTGCAGCTTCAAAACTTTAAATCAAGTGAACAAATCCGTCAACGAATGAATATGATCAAAATGAATTTTATTTATGACATCACTTGCGTCTTCAACTACAAAACAATAAAAGATAGAAAAAAATACTTAGAAACTCCTAGATCGGGGGGAATCTGAATGTTGATGATAAACCTGTCAAAAAAGGCCCCAAGAGGACCCCCCCCCAAAAAAAAAAGAATTAAGCTTTTTAGAAAGGTGTTTAAGTGAGTATTGATGCCGATTTTCAAAATCTGAGAAACACATAAACAAACTGAGAAGCACAAAAAAACAAAATATAATAAGAATATGTTGAATAATATATCAAAGAATGAATGGAAATTATATTAAAAAATAAGAAATCCAATGATCATTTGATCATTCATTCATTCATTGCTGTTATTTGTGAAACCGATTGCAAACCTAGGGATTTCGTGAAATCTCTGAATATTTCAGTAATATTACGAAATCCCTGAACTACTAATCGTGTAATAATGGTTAACAAGCTTGTGATTCTGACTCCTGATACTTTTATAAGTTCATTTCTCAATTGGTGTCCCACAACTGTGTCTCTGTGTTTATCTAAGCTCTATATACACTGTAAATTATGGTGCAGAATATTCTTACAATTTTTGCTAAATTTATCTACATTTGACAGGTCACAATAATGATGTACTTTATCATCATCATTATCATCATCATCATCATCATCATCATCATCAGTCTTTTAACGTCCGTCGTTGGACATAAACGTTTCCCCAGGATTCGCCACACATCTCAATCATGGGCGTCACGGAGCCAGTACTTTCTGAACTTGTCTAGCTCATCTTTCCATCTAATATTCTGTCGGCTTCGGTTGCACATGTGATCTTGGGGGATCCATGTCGTGAGTCATGATGTCCATCGGTATTTGAGCTATTTAGTGAAGATATATTTCAATAGTCAGAATCACTTTTCAGAAGTAATGGTCAAGAACACAAGTTTGATAGCCATTTTTATAAAAGTATGGGCGTCAGGGCATAGATTAAGATGTGTAAGAATTTCAAAATATCCCTGGGGATAGCACGAAATCACTAGTTTCACTTTACCATTATAAGACGTTGAATCAATTTCTGCTGAAGATACGCATATTTTTGAGAAGTTCAAAATGATTTGAAGAGAACAATCATATTATTTAGAGACAGCTCGGCATACATCTTTAAAATCGTCTCGACAAGTAATTATTATTGATTGATGGATGGAAGATAGAACAACAATACAAACCAAACAAGAAACAATAACTTAATTCACTTCTACTCAACATATAAATTGATAACTGCCTTTGGTTTATTTATTTTGATGTTGTGTCACAAAATACAGCATTGTCATGTAGCGTCTATGCTTAATTTATACGTCAGGCTATCATCTCTGATTGGTTTTGTAATGAAGTTCGACAAACTATCTCAGGAAAACAAGAGAAATCTATTGTCTATGTATACACTGTGTGTAGGAGATTAGTGACGACTCATTGAATCTAGCTTTATATTTCTCTACATCCATCTAAATCATTTTCTATCTATCTATGTTTTTGTCCGACCGTATAATCCAGATCATATATATCTATCTACTATTACCAAGCCCTATTCATCTTTTGTGCAGTGCTGCACAAGGACCAATGGTGATCAGCAGATTTTGTCGCATAACTCTGAAAAGCTTGTTTAGATCCTGGAAATAAGCATTGAAAGGTTCCCTTTATCTGGGCACGTTCATAGTGCCAACTGCCAAGTAAGATGCATAAAAACAAAACTTCGTGTTTAATAAGTGAATAATACGCTCACTCTGGCTATAGCTTCAACAGTCCTAAATAAATTCACTACTTTCGGCGATATCATGTGACGGACAGACGAAATAGACGAACAGACCTGGCGACATACACATTCTCCCTCAACTTCTTTGACAAGGATATATATATATATATATATATATATATATATATATATATATATATATATATATATATATATATATATATATATATATATATATCCCATCGGATTAGCTCATGCTAATGCGTAAAACTCAGTTTTTCCGCAGACTTAATTTCTTATTTTGAATGTATTTCTGTCTTTGTACGTATAGAATTCACGGGATAGAAGTAATCAATCTTTATAGCTTTTAAGTACCGACTGAGAAATGGAAAAATATACTTTAATACATTTGCTATATTCGTACAAACGTTTATTCAGCCAATTCATGTAAAAAGATTCCTGATAATTCACCTCATTGAATATTGGTTATTTATTCTATCAGATGACAGATAATCAATCTTTAATCAAGACAGCTCAAGATTCTAACATTAAATACTTCAATTTGCCGTTTGTCGTTTATTCCATTTTATTTTCGTACCGAACCATTTATTGAGATTGGATTCTTTAATAAGACAACCTAATATTATCATATATCAAAATGTCTAGCACCTGTAAATCAAAAAGATCTGGTATGTCATTAGACGAAAATATACTGCAAACATTGTTTGAATGTCGCTAAAATAATTTATAGTCTCTAAGAGAATGCAAATAGAAAAATTCAATTCCATCACCCGTCAATAACTTCGTTAAAACCGTCGGTTAGGACTCGATTTTTATGGACACGCACTTCTCCAGGACTATTTTTTCTCTGAATCTTAGGTGCCACCAGTCTATAGGTCCTTTGACAGTTTGGGAATTCGTTAGTTTTTCTTAAAAAAGGAGCGGAAGTTTCACTTGAGGAGTTCAATTTAAAATGTAACTATAGTGCTAAAGTGGATTACTGCTTTCTGCCATTTTCATTGAAGTGGGGACAAAAGTACGGATTACCTGAAATACGTGGAGATATCAGAGAAAGAATAAAATTCTGCTGGTTCTCAATTTTTTCAGAAATCTTATCTGTTTTCAGGATTGGGATTAACGTGTGAGTTTGTGTTAGGGTTAAGGTTGTGGGAATTGAAGAAATTAATCTGGATTAGCGGAAAATAATTCATAGTAGCCGTCTTGACATTTGGCTGTCCTAACCAATGATTACGTTTATGTCAACAGAGAAGCATGTTTATTGGGTACGAAACCTCGATTTAGCTGGCAGCAAAGGGACATATATTCCGAAAAGCGTCCGTGTTTTGAGATATACGTGTAATTGAAACTAATTATTACTTGAAAACTGATTGTTAAATATCTGGTTGTTTCTATACCATGTATACATATTTTTAACAAAAGAAAAGGGAATGATTTGTGTTTCTTATATCAAGCATTATAACTAGTAAGTAACTAGTTAATCTATAATAATTTTTTTCGGATCTACAGGTTTTGTCTGTTCACTGAAAATAGTGTTCCATTAGGACATGAAGACATTTTGTAAACTGAAATGGCTTAGAACATAAAATCAATTACAATAAATTGATACGGGAACATTTTTGAGCGTCCACAATATAACGATGATTCTGGTATATCAGGCCAGTTCACTGGAGGTCTTGGCTTTGGGTATTACAAGAGAGAGAGAGAGAAAGAGAGAGAGAGAGGGAGAGGGAGAGAGAGAGATTGATGTGGGTGCAGACTGTCTCTAGAACAGCTGGCAGCAAGACAAGAGTTGATCACTCTTCTCAAATCTCGCCTTTCTTTTTTCGGAAAAAGCAGGAAAATAGCGTACACTGAACATTCAAAAAGTGGATAACGGCTTGTATTTGTAATCAGTTTAGATTAGTTTCGAAAGAAACAAGAACTTGTTTCAGTGGAAGGGTTCATTGTTTGTAGGAGTACATTCTATGTTTTATCAGTGAACCTCTTTTTCTTAAGTGAAAGAATTCATGCCTATGGATAGGGAACCAAGTAACTCAGAGTGATAAGTAGATTCAGAACAAGTCCGTGTTTTAACCTTCTACTTCTCTAAACAAAATCCGGAGGTCCGTGAATTTGGTCACGCCTTTCCCACCGTCTGTCCGTCAGTCTGTTCATCAATTCTTTTTGTCCAACTTCCCATCCGTGTACATGATATACTAGAAAGCACTGGATCGATTTCAATTGAATTTTGTGGAAGGGTTTGCAATGGCGTGGAAGGAAAATGATAAAAGTTCGAGCGAATCCAATATTTCCTATTTTCATTGAGAGATTTTTTTTCTGTTTTTCCAGACAAATTTATGTAACGCACATGATTGTCCACACAATATCTCAAAGGTTTCGAATTGATTTCAATGAGATTCCGTGGAAAGACGAACAATAGTAAAAGAGAACTGATAGAATTTGAACGGATCAATTCACAATTATTTGCCTGAAGTCGGGGTTTTAAGTCCAAACGATCGCTAAAATTCTATGTCTGCCATCGAAGTATCTCCAAAAATCACCAATGCATTTTAATGATATGTTGTTTAAAGCTGGACAATAGGTAACACTGACTGAATTTCGTAGCAGATGCATGCGCAATTACCCCCTCTCCATTCTAGTTATCCGTCCAAACCACATAATGTGGTCAAAATTCTATGACAGTTCCTACGATACCGAAAGTTCTCAATAAATTTAAATGATTTTTTTCTGGATGAATGGACAGTGGGCAATGGTAGAATAACATATTTGAGTGGATCCACGCACAATTGCTTCCCCTTAGAATGGTACTGGCTGAGGTATTCGCTCTCTGGGTGATTTTCCTGTTACTGCAGGTTTTCGATTTGCAGATCATTATTGGACGACCGTTTAGTAAATATCACGAATCAGAAATAACGAATGAGTTTCCGGTGAAATCCAAATACTTGGGTCCTTTGTCTTTTTCTGTTTGTCCTGTCGTGATCGAACTTCACTTGTTCAAGTAACTAAAACTCAATCAAATCCAAATTAGCCCTATAGATTAGATCGTTTGTTTCTTTGTCTAGCCCAACGCTTCTGGCCATAATATCCCGTCTCCAGACATGAAGATAGAGATTAGTAAACTATTAGACCCTTTCTAAAAATGTTATCTAGTTTGGAGGAAAGATCTTTTTGACACTTTAGGGGCCTTGGCAGGTTCATCAATAATATCTACATGCTTTTTTAAAAACTGTTTTTCTGATGCACTCCAGTAAAAAATATCAACAATGCCATAATATGATTTATTCGAACCATTTATAATAGCTGATCGAATTCGTTTTGCATGATTTCATATTTTGACACTACGGTTGTTCAATTATTGACTAGAAATTGAATTTTTTCTATACTATCTAGTTATGGAAATGTGTTCTCGGAGTTCGTTATATGGTAAGCCCAGGTTTGGGTAATCAGATATATGATAAAATATCCCTTATTCGATCTTAAACATAAAAAAACTGGAAGTTGTGATGTAGGTATACGCCCTTCACCCTCCCCCTAGTGCCCACACCTGAACAACGACGACAAAGGGGATAGTCCGAAATATCAATTGAATCTTTACAACCAACCATCTGATAGCATTGCACCCAGGAATAGAAAACGGTTTTCGGAATTGATTATATGGTAAGACTCTCTGTGGAATTTAGTATACAATAATGTCTCTATTAGTTGATAATAAACATATTACAACCGGAATCAGAGGAGTAGTTATACTATGTAAATTTTCATACGCCATCCCCCAAGCCCTACCCTAATGGTATCTAATCCACCGCCGTATTGTTTTGTTTTGTTTGTCAATCCAAGAAGTACGGGGTATAAAATGTTTTAATTTTTTAGATACTGTTTCATTGACTTTTATCATTTTGGATTTGTATTTCTCTCATTTTAAAACATCTATCTAAAAATACACAGCCCTAAAGATGAGGTAATTGTGAAATTTGGATTTAATACTACAACGTTAGATACTAAGTGATTTTGTACTCTGAATAGATAAGTATTCGACGGTTGAAATGATTACATCATGCGCTACCCTCATTTGAACCTCCTTCTTTTGAGTTGCCATAGCTATCTTGTTTTCCAATGTAATGAAACGTTTATGAAATAAATCAGATACAAACCTACGTCCAAGTTGAAAAAAAAAAACTCTTGAAATATAATATAAACTTGAAATGTATGTGTGATTAAGATCTTTTTAATAATTTTTCGTAAACTGTGTATCTAAATTCATTTTTTATGAGTTAATTCAAATGCAAATCGTCGAAAAGATATCTGCATTATTTGTGAGTATATATATATATATATATATATATATATATATATATATATATATATATATATATATATATATATATATATATATATATATTATACTTAAATCTGCACACAAACAAATTTGATAGTAAATATTTTCGTACATTAACCTTATCTAATGGAATGAAAAATTAAGTGGAAAAATGCAAAATATAGATGAAGTAAATCTATCAGCTTCAGTTTAGTATTTTTTATCATTTTCCCCGATAAGTTGTAATCTCCCCTTCTCCATTAAACTTTTCAATCCGAGATAACCACTTAAGAACAAACACCCGAACACACGGACACAGAAGACAAGCGTGCACACAGGCAAGCTCAATGGAGAAAGCATGCAGTAGTCAAGGCTTGTAGGAGTATGAAAATCTAAGTAGCATTGGAAGGGTATGAGCTACAGGAAAATTGTGAAACTAGTGATTCTGTGGAATCCCTAGGGATCGTAGGAAATCCCTGAAAATTTCAGTAATTTCATGAAATTCCCAGCTTCAATGTGATTGTTGCTAGCAAGCTTGTAATGCTGACTATTACTTCTGCAATGTGTATGATTCCCATAGAGACCTCTACAAACTCTGGCCTTGAGTCATACGAAACTAAACTTTGAAAATATTGAGTATATTCTGCTTCAGTATCTACAGTGAATATACAGCTTAGTTTGTCACAAGGCCACAAAGGTTGGACACCCTTAGAGGATCAAAGTCATTACAGTCGTAATAGTCGGCATCACAAGCGTATAAATATTGTCCAGGGGTGTTCGAGAATTCAACGCTCCCAGTCAAACGTTAGACCGTTGTAAACTCTGGGGAAGGATGTGATTATTGAGTTATTTTCAAGATTCGGCGTTTGCCATTGATGCATTATAGAAACGTCACAAGGCATATAACGAGCAAAGGTGTTGTGTTAGTTGTTGATTTTATATCACACTCCCAAGGAAGAGGAAAATTGTTGCTTTTGTTGCTCTTTTCATTTTATCAATATAGCAACGGGGATTTTCAGCCTTTTTCTGGCAATTGGTGTTATTTAGAGTACGTGTGCTTTTGACAATTGTCTGGCATAGACTAGCAAGAGTTCCAGTTGAGGGTGTTTATAAGTATGGTTTCGTATTGCGCTTAGACCTGAAGGATAGTGCGAGGAGAATCTTGACACATCCTGTGTATTGTGATATAAAGCTACAAACATAGTATGAGAAATAATACTGTCAGTTAATATTAGTCGACAATTCTTCATATCAAAGATTAGTGCAACTGAAGATGATTACAACTACCTCGGAAACGACTGAACGTTTGAAGAGAACATGACAGAGAGAAAATCCACCAAGATATCTATGTAGCTACATCTGAATGATAATTGTCGTAGGGCATCCCTACACACATATATACACACACACATATATATATATATATATATATATATATATATATATATATATATATATATATATATATATATATATATATATATATATATGTATGTATGTATGTATGTATGTATGTATGTATACATATTTGATGTTTCAAAAAAAGTTCCAACAAGCATTTTTACAAACTGTTGTCACCTCTCTTGAATTTACACCTTTTTTTTCAGGGATTCCAATCAAAACAGGTTTAGCAGAATATACTTTGTAATCAATGTTGAGATTGATCCCCTTCAAGGTCAGTGCGGATTTGTAGCCGTTTTATTGCATGAACGTTTCATTACATTTGAAACCAACACAGGAAAATGGATCCTCGGACGGAACTAGCACATTTCAACAGCTAAATACTTTTCTCTCTGATTGCAGCGATTTCATGTGATTTGAGATCATAGCATAACATTCACATGCGCATAAATTATACCCTCTCATCCTTAGGGTTGTGCACTTTAAGAAACAGCTTGTATACTGAATGACATTAATTGTTGTCCTCTTATTTTGTTTTGTTTTTATTGCTAGATTTTCACTCAAATAGATATATTTATTGTGTGCGTAATCAAAAAAATACGACGCCATGGTGCTTCTATTAGTGACATTCTGGGTGAGGCCACTCACTTAAATCGGCGCAATCTCATGTGATGCGATAATGTATGGAAATGTGAGAGAATTTAAACAAAAAGAAAAATGAAAGATGCGGTAATAAAATTCTGGGGTTAACCAGAAAATATAATCTATTTGATAGATAGCTCATAAAAGGTGTCATCAGACCAGAATAGAAAAAAAAAAATCAGCAAACAAAATTCATAAGATCAGCTGCTTTTTTTTCTTCTTTTTACATCATTCATTACAAGCAGATTTTTGCAGTAAAACCAGTGGAACAATAAGTGTTTATGAAGATCATGATTTGTAAGCGCTCTGGGCCCATGTTTCGCTCGTCCCTGGGGCGACCCATCTAGCGATCAGCCGCTATATCCATCTCCCTCACCACATCTTGTTGTACAAGGGGGAATTAATAATGCTTTTAAAAAAGACATGAATTGATTGGAAAAAAAAGTCAGGTTAGTCACTCAATAGAAAACCATCACGCAGCCAACGTCTTTTGGCATCATGCTGTGTTGGGGTGATAAATAGAAAGAATGGAAAACTTAGCTGATCGATGATTTCCTCTGCTTTCTGTTGAGTGGTAAGCAGTAAAATGGAAAACAAACTCAAACCGAAAAAAAAGTGTGAATTCCTTCAAAAACAGACAAGAAACCAATTTAGCATGAACTTACCAATCAAATTTAACACCTACTTATAAACTTATCCTTGGAAGCAATTTTTTCATGGACACAATATTGAGTAAATATTTGAAGTTTCTGCTCTCAATTTCTGTTGGTTGAGCCTGTAGGTGGATACTCTGCATATATACATTACAAGTCAGCCAGACCAACTAAAAGACTAATGAAACCTATGTTGATGATTTCGATGCTGACAGTTTTGATTGACGATTCCTGACCGTAAGTCCGTTTAATGACTTGTGCAATAAAATTATTTATGGTTGCATTATATTATTTGTTCGTATTGCATAAACACTGAGGTTAATTCTGATTACGTATCTTATGCGAGGGGCGATATACTGGTTTACATGTATGGAGATTAAGTTTGTGCAGAAAGTACCCGATACATTTCAAAAACTTCAATTTAACTTTTACATACAAACTAACTTTGTTTTG
The DNA here is from genome assembly GCA_963457665.1 of Thysanoteuthis rhombus. NCBI lineage: Eukaryota > Metazoa > Mollusca > Cephalopoda > Oegopsida > Thysanoteuthidae > Thysanoteuthis > Thysanoteuthis major. Next base: position 53,966,810 of record OY735220.1, read on the forward strand.
GATGAATGAACACTTCTTTTTATATTCGTTGTAGACACAGCGTTTCAGTTCATTCGTTTCTATGGCCTTCTTTAATGAAAAAAGGGTTATGGACAAGAGATCCTTATACAACCTCAATAGTATGATAATAGATAATGATTTTCCTTTTCTATGCACAGTTGTCTATGAGAGGAAAATCAGTTCCCTAGCACACCAATCAAAACATTTTTGTGGGGTATTGGGACTGAGATGCAATTGGAGACGGAAAGAAAAAAATGAACAATCATCATAAAAAGCATACAAAGAGCTTGTTTTTTATTTACTGTAATGCTGTTAATTATTGAAGTAAATGCTTTCATTACTTCCTATGATCTAAGAAGTAAGAACCAGGAAACACTTTTTTTCTCAAGGAGAACGTTGGCACATTTTGACGGATCGTGGTTCATATTTTATGGTTCCTCTGATCAAAATTGGCCGTGAGTGGGGATCAGATAATACTTTCTTGTTTGTTTTTTGTTTTTGCTTTTTTTTTTCGAATATGATGAATTGATTCTTTGAGAGTCGCAGAAAAAATGGGACTTCACCTTTTTTTTTATACTGAATTCTATTTCTTACTCATCGAAGACAGTCAATGGAAACAGAAAATTTAAAGAACGTCACATAATCAATGAATTCGACGGGCCAGATGAAATTAAACTGCCAGACGGACAAAACGAGGGCAGGGCTGTAATTTGCCTTCAGGCCATTTTTCACCAATCCTTGCCCTGGAGGATAGCAATGAGGCATCTAGAACATTTGTCTGCTAAGTATGATGGAAGGATCGTTGGGAATGAAATTATGAGATTGTTAGAAAGTGCCAGTAAATATTGGGATAGAATAGTGAGCTTATTGTCAATAAAGTTTCTATTCAAATATTGTACATCTGTCTTTTCTTTTTACTTCATTAACTGAAAGAACCTTTGGGTCACCAAATATATAAATACTTAAACTTATATATCGATATCAAGTGGGACAGTGCACACCAAAAGCGTATATGTTGTCTACAAGGGATCAGGTTTTGAACAGCCTTACATAAATCGATGTGAATGAGCCAATATAGATAGGGATAAACAATAGATAAATGGACTTGTACTATAAGAAAAAGGAAAAGAGAGAGGATAGTGCAACTGTATGGTGGAATGATCATAATGAATAGGCTGATAAACACATAGATAGATGGATATATAGACAGGAACACAAGAATACGAAGAAACCAACAGTAAGATGGTGAGAAATCTAATTTTATTCACCCAAAGGCAACAGTAGAAAAGAAGATGTTCCGAAACGGGAATTGGTGCTCGATGTTGCCACTCAAATAAATTCACAAAGTCAACCTCGAATTTGTCGTCGTCTTGAAGAGACGCTAACGAATTCAATAGATTTCCGAAATTGTCGAAGTTGTCATATTTTCTAGACATCTGGCTTGTACTTCCGTCAGGTTGGACATCTCAGTTCATTCTCAAACCAAGTTCAGATGCGACAGAATGGGTAATTAATAATGAATGCTGTGTTGAAAGCCTTCAGAGCATTCCGAGTAATCAACTCATGAACAATCCGTTGACGTAAGCGGATCAGTAAAAACAGGAGGAGTGGACAAGCAATGGGCGAATCAAAGTGGGGTAAGAATGTTCACTAAAGAAATTTTCAATCAAGGTGTCGATAACATTATATGATGAGACAAGTAGACGACCTATTCTTCATATTTCATCATTAATCATTTAATTAGTCTACCAATGCCGACCAAATGGCGCCTGTATTCAGATCATTTTGTAATTGTAGTGTTTTTGGAGGAAAATTTCTAAAACATTACGTTGATTTGAATGTTTTGCTCACGCTAAACCAGGATGAACTTGAATTTTATGAGCATTTGCAAGAAAAATAAAGAATTTAGAATATAACATTGAATTAGCCTAATATTACTGACGCTATTGACATATCTACGGATATATGTATGTGCAGTAGTTTTTTCTATGTAAACAATGGTTGGTTATTCAGCGATCATTGCTCGTAATGATATTAACGAAAAGTATCCATCTTTTTTGTCAAAACTTGCAGGAATCATTGAGGATTTTGAGTTGAGGGATCCAAATCGATTTAAAGATTTGGGAACTCTTCAGCATGAATTTAGTTAGTCAGTGTTCTTCATCCAGGAATCTAACATTCAGATACACAAAACATGGTTAAATGCATTCTTTGTTATGTCGATTGCAAAATAATATGATAGTCTTTGCGTAATGTTCCTATTTTTAACTCTAAAAAACCAGGTGATTAGAAAGAAAAAAATACCCATGAAAGGTATTAGATACGAACACACACACACACACACACACATATATATATATATATATATATATATATATATATATATATATATATATATATATATATATGTGTGTGTGTGTGTATGTGTGTCTCTGTGTGTGTGTTAGTGTGTCATCCACTGTTAACTGTTTCGTTTAAATACAACTCTTCAGTGTAGCTATAGACTATCCATTATCCTATCCAGTGCCACGAGGTAGGATCGAAACCTTCGCTTCAGAACCGAAAGCTGGCATCTTATATCTGTCCTACGAAGAACTGGAAGGTCAGGGAGGTTGAATTTCAAGCGATATATTTATTCACGTAGAATTTTCCATTGCTATAATCCCAAGTTGGAAGAACATTGCATATATATATATATATATATATATATATATATATATATATATATATATATATATATATATATATATGTATGTATGTATATATATATATATATACATATATATATATATACATATATATATATATATATATCATGAGATAATAATGAGTGGAGAGAGAGGGATATATCTCTGCACTGCAGATGATATAGACTTTCGCTACGTACTTGCCGTCCAATAAGTCCAGAATAGTAACAAGCTGAAGCAAGATGGCTCGAATCAATGTCAACTGAGGGATTGAATGTCCAAGTATTAAACATTATGTGACGGGGCAATCAGGCTACAAAACTTAGCTTGCAATTGAGTTGACCTGTATTGGCAACCGAATGACACCCTAATATCGCATTAACCAAATGGGAAACAGGGCAAGAGCTGTCAGGTCCCACTCACTGTGCCAGCATGGCCAGTAACTATGTGAAGCAGGGACATTCAGCTCCCTCAGATATCTCAGTGTACTTTCCCCTTTTACTATATATATATATATATATATATATATATGCACATCATCCTAATGTATATGTACATAGGAAACTAAGTGCTTCGTGCTGAATGAGTATCATTAGACTGTCATTAATCCCCGATATCCCCGATATTGAGCTTTTTTCATTCGATATATATATACATATATACATATATATATATATATATATATATATATATATATATATGTGTGTGTGTGTGTGTGTGTGTGTGTGTGTGCGTGTGTGTATCAAAAATGCATAAATTACATTGCATGTATTCAGTGCTTAGAGAAGTTGAATTTTGTAGAATGTAGAATATATATGTATATATATATATATATATATATATATATATATATATATATATATATATATATATATATATATATATATATATATATATACATATATATATATGCGTTGTGTATCCCATGCATAATATAAAATGTATTGCAACATACTTATTATTTTTAAAATTACAAATGTTAGATTTCAAGTGATGCCTTCAAAAACTCTGCAATCACTTTTGATAATGGTGTAATGTTTTAATCCCTTCAATATCACTCGGTATATCTACACACACACACATACCAAGCTTCAAGACTTTTATTATTTATCCATTCACGAAGTAGACATATGTTAGCGTAATTTACATTACTAGACCGATTTATTGTCAGTCTGACAACCTTTGTTATCAACCTGTGCCCTTAGTGTATTCTTTGGTCTCTCTCTGACAACATACGCTCAGTAACCTCTTATACTATATAGTGACATCATGAGTGCAAATTTACTGTAAGTGACTCACTTGTTGATGAAAAAATTGTCATTAAATCATTGCAAAGCATCTTGTTTTTATAAAATTGAGTGAAAAGAATCTAGCCACTCTTCAAATAATTGAAAAGAAGATTGTGTGAAAAGTCGCAATTGGAGTTGACAAAGTAGAAAGAAAGAACAGAAATCAAAGAATATGCAATTCACAAACTAAAGTTCCGTCAATATCTTGCAAAATTTTAAAAAAGTTTTCAGTAGATTTTTCTAAAAAACGGATTTCACATTCTATATTATAAGTTTGTTCCTTGATTCTCAACGTGTAATTAATCCATTGAATGAGTGAACATTAAATGAGTATATTCATGATATTATTCAAGCCTACAACTGATTAGAAAAAATATTACAAAAAAGAGAATAACAAGAACACACCTCACCAAATCTGGGGGAGTAGAAGAGACATTGCACGGGTTGAAATCATGATCAACCAAGTGGAAACTTGGTGTTTTATCGACCAATTTGAACCGACAAACCTGAAAGGCCTACAAAATCCCTCACTGTATATACAAGGAACCATTCAATTCTAATAAATACATACAGTTATACTAATGAAATATACATTGTACAATTAATGTTGTAATCATCTCAGTTATTAGTAGAATTTGTAGTGGAGATTGATCCTACATCAACAAAGCTTGTTTAGATAGGAAATAGTTCATGGAAATAGCCGATTTCAGCCATTTACAGTGACAGCTTCGGCTATAAATAACAAATATACTTGGCAACACTGATTTCGCAGATCGGAGATACAAATGATGTCTACCATGACGTGGTTCTTCATCCTGATATCATCTTTCCTGTTTTGTTTTAATCTCAAGACGTATACACAACATTGATTTTGCTTACGTCAAAAAAAAAATAGGAGATTACAATCTTGGCTAGCACATAAAACCGATGAAATCAGTTCTTACACATCGTTGCTTATTACAAAAGAAACGATGGCGAATATTGGGGAAACTGGATATCTTGAGAAGATTTATCCGTCTTCAGCAACTGGTGCAACTTGGAGAGACACATATTCTACCCATATATTATATGTTCAGTGTTATTTCTTTTTTCAAAACCGTAAACACTTTCAGGAAAGAATCAGTGCAGCCGGAAGGAGGACAAGAAACCTCGAGAGCAATTCATGATCATCATCCTTTTGGCGTCCGTCATTGGACATTGACTCCCCAGGGGTTCCGCCAGATCTCACGATCGCGGACGTCGTGCATTCAAGGATGTCAAATTTGTCATACAATCTCAATTTGGGGGGGGGGATATCATCTTCTGAAATGGAAAATATATATTTTACAGATTCAATGAGATCAAATTTTCAGCCTACTAGCTCGGTCGGTGCAGGCTGTATGTGCGACACGTACATACATAGAGATATACCCGGCTAATCAGACTCACTTGAAAACTGAAGAAACGTATGTTGACATTTTTGTGACAGCTTTTGGATGATGGTTTCCAAAATACTGATCTTTATTTGGCTTATTACAGCGAAAAAGCTTATAAGTAATCTGTGCCCCTACGCGTGCTGCAGATTCAACAATCGTTGTTTAGGCTCCCCATATCTCATTACTAATTATTCAGCCCATTTTGCAATTTGAAAAATGGACTGAGAGGTGGCCAGCAACCAGGACTGCGTCATTTACTTCATCTCGTGCAATTTTATTCATAGCCCTGGGAAAGATGGATTCATGCTTTTCATAAAGGCATTCCTGCAGTTTGAACATAAGCAGTCACAAGCAGAGTTTGAAATCGAACCATCGAGTCTATTTTTCGTGCCGTTACTCTCTTTGGTCAACTAGTGCCTAACAGAAAACGTAGAGCTCGAGAAAAATTGATTATCACGGCAATCATGCTGCCTGTAACAGCCGAAAGTCCGACCCTCAGAATAGGACTGGTTTGAACTCTTAGCCATCTCATCAAAATGTTTTAGATTTTCATTAAATCCTTCATTCCGTTTCATTTACGGGCCATTTATAAAATTTCGTGAGCGCAGACGTGAAATTTCCACCAATAAATATTCATGAATGAAGATGATTAAGAAAATTAATGAAAGAAAATTGCAGAATTCGAGTATTCAAAAAGTGACGATTGAGAGTCAAAATCAGTTATATTCGAATGATCCAATTCCGACGGTTAGGAATTAGGAACAACGATCATGGAAAAAACCATATCAAGGAACCCAAGTCATGGAAACCCACGTTAGTGACCCGAGATTCCAATCTGGTTATATATGTCAGTTCCATACTTGTCAATGTCCGTGAAAAATATGTACGAAGTAAACAAAAAAGGATACGAGAGTGAACACTGAAGCAATTCAGAAGAGAAACATAAGCGAATACTTCAGTATCATAAAATTCATGACCGTTTATATTGAATCCGCGTGTTTAATGATCTGTTATCCATCGATATAATAGATTTTTTTTCGAATCGGTTGAGACGAACGAGTCAACAGATCATCGTTCAATTCCGTGGATGTCCTTTTGATCAGTGATCTAATAAGAGAAAATTGATATTTCTATGGATATTAATGCTTAGCAAAATATGAATAGTCACTTGATGTGTTTGAAACCGTCAGCAGAAACTGTTACCAAAGCTGCCAAGAATAGATTCTTTAGTTTCTATGTCGGTGTGTTTATTTGTATTCTTGGTAGGCGTATATATGTGTTAACCATGCAAACACCACCAATGGAGCTAGAGAGCTAAAAATTCAGACATTTGCCCGATGGTCAAATAAAAAGTTCATTATTGTTGTTTTCCATCGTTACCGTTCTGAATAGGTTTCGGCAGAGGGTCAATTTGCAATGTAAATTTATGTTAAATCAGTCAAGTAATTTGTGTTTCAAAGGTTTGTACTCGTCTCTCTAAATCTGGGACTTTATAGGGATCCAAACTCAACAAAAGCAAGAGAGGTAATTTATACATTGATGACAATTTTACCCATTTTTCTTTCAAATTGATAGCCCAAAACATGGCACGCTGCCAAAAGAAGGTGGTCATGTGACGGTCTCTTTTGGATGACTAACCACGCCTTTTTTCTTTAAAACAATCATTCAATATCATTTCAAAGGGAGCGAAAGTTGAACAGAGGGGTACATTACATTGCTACATACAATCTCTTGACTGTGTTGTAGAATCTGTCAGTTGAAACATCCAAGTGGAATTTATTGATCTGAAATACAATGATGAATGCAGATACAAATCTGAAAGATCTTGAATGACTGGTTTTTGTCTGTCAAATACAACTGAGCAGATCTATCCAAGCATGTTGTTTTCAAAACAGCCAAATTACTGTCACACTCCCCGAATCCATATTTGAAAAGCACAAACGGGAATTTACGGAAGTCACGGAAATATTGCCGCTGGAAAGAGGTAGAGTTACTACATGCACGTGACTACTCAGAATATCACAACACACAAATTAGTGACGTATAAATGAAGTCTTAACGGAAACCATCAACCAAACCTGTCACAAAAACGATCAACATAGGTTTGTTCAAGTTGGTTGCTCAGGCTGCATGAGTAGGGGCTACATAACAGAAAATTGAAATATTCATTCATTATCCTGTATCGGTATTTGGCTGCATATACGCTTTTGTTGTTTTGTTGTTTTTTTCAATTCTGACGTCTATAGTGATCATTGCCAAACAAGGAACACCCCTTTTCCCAATTTTCAATTGCTTACTTCCAACATGGCATGCTGTATAAAGACGTTGGTTTCTATTGACTGACTAAACAGACCTAGTTTCTTCAAGCAAGGGGCTTTATTGCCATTAGAAGGTGAGCAAGGTGGCCTGAAAGGGGCGTTACATTATCACATACGATTCCCTGTATACATTGTAGAATCTGACATAGAAAGGGTATTGCGAGAATTCGGGAAGCTGGACTTAAACTGAATTTTTGGTGTGCTCCCCTAAAACATTTATCAGGAGGTGTTTTTATGCCCATGGGCAGCACAGTCCCATTGCGCTTAAAGGGACAGGTTGGGCTCGTCCAGACGCTGTCGTGACTGCGGTTGCTTTAGCAACCAATGTTGCGTCAACTGGAGTAATTTTTTGATGGGTTGCTCATATTTTCCCTACGTAAAGCCCTGACCTTGTGTCGTATTTTAGTACGTTGGGAGAGTAAATAAAGACTATGCTGACCCAATCATTTTTTCTTGCCTCATCAGCATAGATTAAGGTGTAGAACTTGTTCCAGTGCGTAGACTGAGGCGCCGGTATTGACAATTGGCTGTCGAATGGGTCGGAGATAGTGAGCATCAAAGACCAAACGTACCAGTGCAATGCGTCAGCCAATGAGGTTATACTGTGGCTATGCGCACTGGGAGCCTTTGGATTCATCCTTCGGCTCTCTCACTATTACTCTGCCCAGCTATCGGGAAGCTCTGGGGTGGCACTGTCTCATTGCTCTAAGGGGTACAGGTCAGGCTCATGGTGGTGCTTTTGTGACTGCTATTACTTTAGCATCCATGTTTGCTTAACAACCGTGGTTGCTTAGCAACCAAAGTCGCGTCGGCTGGAGCTATTTTTGATTGGTCCATCCATTTTCCCCAAGGTAAATCCTTGACCTTGCGTTGCATTTTGCTCTGGTTGTAGAGTGAATAAATGAGATACTCAATATCACATGGATGGATCACAAGACAGCGCGAAACTCTAATGATGATGGGCTGGCCATCTTACAAACGAAATCACGACTCACAATATGATTCCACAGAAACGACATGCGTAACTGAGTCTGTGAGAAAACAAAATGGAGAGAAAATTAGACAAGTTATTGTATGTATCGGCTCTTTGACGCCGCTATTAAAGAGAATGGTGAATCCTGCAGAAGGCTTGTGTCCACTGTACGTGACTCACGATTAAAAAGAAAACTGATGATGATTATTGGAAACGCTTGTAGAAATTCAATGGTGGATGAAGCTTTTTAGGTCGGGACTTTCCCCATGTTATGGCCCCGTTAGGCAAAGGGATGTAGTTTCATCGATAATAAGGAGTGCGATTGCTTTGAAAATATAACAAAAACGGGGTCGGAAAAAGGTTAAGAAAATCTTTTTTTAAAGAGCTTTTCATGCAAAATCTGTAAAAGTAAATATAACAATTGTTAGAACAAGTCTTCATCGTACATCAGTGGAGAAATAGCCGAAGCTGGTGGATTGTTTGGTTGATCCTGCCATAGTTAAAATATACTACATCGTACAAGTCCAAACCGTGTTGCTGCACTGGCTCTCGTAGGATCCTCTGAAGCAACGTTGTGCCAGATCATTACGTAGATGGCTGGTTGTGTGGGAATCCTAAGTGCTGTACACAGCAACAAGATCATTTCACGGCTGTCACAGATTATGTTCTGCCGCCAATCGACGAAACATCTCGCCAAGTTAGAAACGGACTTCGCAGCCAGTCCTTTTTTCACGCAAGCACTGATCCGTGGCGAGCACATGACAGCTTGCTCTCCTAAGAGCTGCCATACTCGAGTCGAGTGTCAGATATCATCACTAGTATGGTTAACTGAATGTTTGTCCGTCTGTCTGTATTTATATGGCATGGTAACTCAGGAACCACGTGACAAATCGTTCAAGAAATTTTTTCCTTGTACTAATTGAACCTCCGCGCATTCTGCTATGTAAGCTTCTTCGTTGATATTAAATTGATGAATACTTTTAAGAAATACTATGAAAACACACACATACACACACACACACACACACACACACACACATATATATATATATATATATATATATATATATATATATATATATATATGAAAATGACAATTGGAAGGTGAAGAGAAAAACTCGCGAGATAGGTGTTAGATCTCAAAATTTTCATCATTTTGTGAGTGTTGTACGATGCATATTTCGATGAGGTTCTGCTATCTCTTTCAGAAAAAAAATATTTGCTGCTGTTCGCAGAGAGAAAAAGCAACTGTTTACTTATTTAATGCTAAAGGAGATTTTTTCATCCGTATAAGATGGCTGGCCTCCGTCAAAATTCATTGAAGCACGCCCACGGAATAATGAAGATTTTACCTTCTAACTTACAATAGACATTTTCATATAGATTCAATCGGATCTCTTCACATTCACAACACAAACATGTTAAAAATAATTTTTGTCAGTTGTATCATGCTGAATTGTTATGACACTTAGCTGATACTCTCAGGTGAACTATTTTAGTCTTTCCACGCTACCTTGCTTCTGTCGAGTCACTACGATAACAACAACCACATCTATTACATACTACCACTTCTATTCCTTCAGAAATTTATCATTTTTTCATTCAATTCCCCCCCTAAAAAAGATGCAAACATTTTTTATAATAGAAAAAAAAATCTATTAAAATGTTAATATTTGCTTCTGTTTACCCTTAATCACTTTGACTTTTCTTCCTTGTTTATATTTTAATGTGTAGAAACAAAATTCACTAATTGTTATAACTTGAATTCTTTTTGTATTGCAAAGAAATCCCTTGATATAAAAAATGTCATTAATTTTAGCTTGCTAATAAATTAAGGCAATCATATAGATGTAAAGATGGTAGGTGCATCATTGGACTTATGATTTTTGTTCGTTTGAAAGTGCAGAAACATGTAAAACTGAACACTTACAGCAATCTGCATAAACGTTCAATTATAGTTCTAAGCATACAAATGCATTTGTATTGAGAGTAAAAGTATTACATCAAGTAATCAACAAAGGCATTTATTTAGAATATATGGATTATTCCAATTGTTCTCAACATCTGACTGAGGAATTATGTAGTCACGTGTTACGTTGACATTTCATAGAGTAATTCTACCGCTCGAACCTACAGGGATAGTGTAGAAAAGTCTTTTAAAAATCAAGTAGAGAAATGTCACAGTGACATTCTTCAATTAAAATGTACGGATAGAATTTATAGAAATAATAGAAATAGAAAATATACAACATGTACAGCTGCCAAGGGCCCCAAATACTAGTGGGGCCTGTCATGTGTCTTGTGACTTTCGAGATCACAGTATGGGAACAGCCATAAGAGAATCCCCTGATGAGGAATCCACTTTCTCATCTGACAGCTATAAACGGTATGTTGTTGAACTAAGAGGAACCTTTAGAAAAAATAGTTTCCTTGGCAGACAAGAAGTACAGCAAAACCCTTGAAGGTGTACAAATTCAACTTGCCCCGTATACAAGGGATCATAAGGCCGGACAAAAGCAAGTTCAATAGATATGCACTATACTGGTATATTTGTTAGCCAAATTCAACGGGGAAATTCTCTACAGAACACACATAGAAAAAGCTCCTGGCTAGACGGTACGAAAATTAATTTGGCTAATGAACCAGCAAAGAATGCAGAGGTTAATGGGTTCTCAAAATCAATGTTTTTTCCCAAGACAATGACATTATTGAATCAGAGAGTGGATGAGACAAGCGTCTCCAACTTGATTGCATTTTATTAGGTTGTACTAACTTCAACTTTCGGTTTTATTAGATACAGATTACATCTGATACCCATCTTGGCTCTGATAATCCTTCATCCTTTTTTTTTTGTTTCCCAGTGAATGTTCTTTTGATCAACCAGCAAAAAACATAACTGGCTGTATGATTTTAACTGCGTCAAAAGATGCGCAGCTGCCTACTGGTCTACCGTCAAGAAATTACGTTTATTCCGTTACTTTTTCTTCAAAACCTATATGAGATAACAGAAAGAAAACAATTACATCAGATCTAGAAAAAATGTAATGTTTACAATTATTCGTGCTTCCGTAAACCCATTAACAAACAAAGCAAAAAAAAATGAAAGGTATGAGCTCATGAACAAAACTAATGTTTACCAGTTTCTATTAACGAATATAGTTAATCCATATATAATTTTGTATACAGACTGCAGAAAAAGAAAATAATTGTTGTTTGACAAACAGAGCCTTTGCCAAAGAATGACTCTGGGGTCAAGCATGATCTCGCTGCTCAAGCATCATCAGCTCTAATAAAACTTGATAATACCAACAGACTTTGTTTCCAATGCAGATGAAAATTTAACTTGTTTTGTATTTGCAACTTTAACAACAACACCATAAGTATCATCATCATCATCAGTAGCAGCCTTTCAGCGTCAGTATTTGGACATAGACCATCCTGAAGATCAACCAGATCTCTCTACCATAGGCACCGGGTAGTCAACACTTTCTTAACTTTTTAAGTTCGCCACGCTATCTTACTTTTGCCTGTCACTGTTTAGATATGATCTTGTGTATTCACTATATGAGCCAAACAGTTTTCTGACATTTTTGCAACATGGCAAGTCCAATGTCGCTTGTGGTTTTTTTTATGCTGTTGATATCACTGATTCCTGTGTATTTCAATATACTGGGCTGTCTTATGAACTTGCCATGTGATGTTGAGTATGATTTTCAGACTTATCGAGTATTATTTTTTTTTATTCATAGGCCTTTTTGACGAAACGTAATTCTCCGGGCCTTGCGTAGGCACACAAAATATGTGTTTATTAAATGCAATAGATTCAAAACAAATTATAATTAGTATTTTGTTACAATTTAACAACATTTAAACATGGAAACAATAAAGTACCAAACAATTATGAAAAACTGCAACGTACATAGAATTTATAATACGTTTTTAGTGTTGTTAAAATAAATATTTTTTGAATATGAATTACTTGAAGAAGCAAAAATCAAATTTATCAATCGAACATTTAATGAGAAGTTCCGAAGCATTTTAAAGTTAGCATCTGAGAGAATGTGTTTTGTGTTGAGAGAAAATAATACTGGTTGATTCTTTCACAAATGTTTCAAACAGTTCTGGTCAGTCATTCAATAGGAACCATCACGTGACCAATGTCGTCTAAAAGCATGCCAGGGGCTTGATCAGCAAAATAACATTTGTAAAAGCAAAGATCAATGATTACATTAGGTTATGTCAATGAGCTTACTGCAATGCAACTTCGTTTTCCAATATAAAATATAATGTGAATGATTCACATTTATATAGAAAGCAATGTGAATAGTATTCACATACATTTGACGGTACAGGTAAGCTGGTATTTAACAATAACAAGACTATTTCTTAGAAATTCGGACAAGACAGAGGAAACCAGTGGGGATATTAGTTTAAAGTGTACATATAGATAGATACCAAATGTCCCGATGATAGATATGAGGTGAGGCTATGGGAATCGGTAAGTGGCTTACGTAAGTCGAAACATGACGCACATGCACAAACCATGTCGTATACATTGACCAATGAGCGAGCAAAAAAAAACCTTTGAAAGTATGAATTCATTTGAATTTTCAGCTCGATCCCACACATCCCATAGTATTCATATTTTTCTGTTTTTTTTTTCTGGTCAGTTTTAACAAGACTTTTTGGCCGTTTTTCAAATCAAGAGGATTTGTAAAAATGGAGACATTCATGCAACAGAATTGAGACCAGTAAACTCAAAACATGTCAACATGAAATTTTTGATTCTAACATTGTAGAATTGGAAGCACTAAAACAAGACGTATCAGAAATGGAGTCTGTTAATGACTTCAAAAGCGATAAAAAGTTGAAATGATCAAGACAGGCCAGAAATACTTGACATGAAGAGCTATGAAAGAATGTTAATAAAGAAAAAAAAAAGACCAATGTTTGGTGGGGTACCTGCTCAATCTGGATTTTTGATGCGTTGAAGAATCGCCGATGGAGAAATGGAGCAAGCATCGGTTCCGGTGAAAACCAACAAAGCAGTTTCCGTTTCTCATTGTACGCTAAGTGGACTCTGTAGGGATGAGTCCATGTCACGTGCACAAGAGTTTGATTGAGATGCGGGAGACTTTGTGAAGGTCGAACTGATGTCAAACACGATGAACATTGCAAATGTCCACACGGACGTCAAGAGCCGGTAGAGACCTTTTGAATGGGGGTCAGGTTTTAGAAACATCCGACTAATGATAGAGAAAAATGTCAATGGCTGATCTGTTGGAAGGAAGATGAATGGACCAGGCAAGTCGGGTTCAAAATCAGTCTGAGACTGAGGTTGGCACCGATTCCATCCAAAATTGCATGAATCCGTTTTGCGCTACCCAAGCGATGGAAAAAAACGTATAGAGAAGTATATGACTCCACTTCGGGTGATAGTCGTTCCTGCATCTTTTTCACTCACCCGAATCTCGAAGAATGAGCCGTGATAGAGACACTTCTGATGTGCAAAGCCGAGAGGACACAGCCAAGGCTATAGGTAGCGGAATGTTAGACGAACCTTGAAGAAGTTTTGCAGGCACGGATTAATTTTTAAAACTTCTGGAACTATTAAGGGATCGACCATAAGACGGGTTTTCAACTATTCCCTCGGAAGGCCTCGAAGTTGAACTTTCTATATATTTGATCATACCTTTTTTTTAATATAATCAAAATCATGAACTGTTAAATTGTATTTAATTGAAATGTTTTGGTGCGATTTTACAGGGATAAGTGATTAATAGTAATTAGTTTGACAGAAGTAAATCTGATCAGTATTGTCGATGTGAACTCAGCTGCAGACTACACAGCATGTTTTGTTTGTTGGTTTATTTGCCTGTTTGTTTTGGTGGGAGCTTAAAATCTATCGTGCTGAATACATTAGTAAACCCTGAAAATTCCATAGATTTATTTTGTATGGTTTTTCAGTTCACATACTTACGGAGTGACATTTGGTGAATTATAGTTTGGCATATATATTTTTCCAGTCAATAGAAACCGATGCATGTCTTGGTACCAGACCCTATTCAGGATGATCAATGCAAAAATTACGAGAAGGAGAGATCAATTAAAAATGTAACCCCTCTTGCCTTTTGTGGGTTCATTCAAAAGAGGAAAAAAATTAAAGTAAGAATGCAGCCAGACAAAATCGAAGGGACCAATCTAGCATTAACTTGTGAATTGATCCTGACCTTTTGGGGGTTGAAAAACAAAGTGCCGTTCCATCCTAGACATATTAAAGGGGGGATTTTGAAATATCAAACCTTTTCGCTTCATTTATGCAACTTGTACGGAAAAGGCATACATAGCCAGTCAAAGAGACAGCAATGCAAAAAAATGAACAAACATGTCCTTAATAGGAAAAAATGAACCAAGAACTATTCATCATATAGAAACTTTTGCAACCATAGAGAATGTTCATATTAAGGCTGAACTGGTTGCTAGAAAATTGGAAAACACTGAGCATCCGTGGGAAGCAGTCAGACACGAAGAGGGCATATTTGAAACGGCACACTGTAAACAATTATCGGACATCTTGAAGAAAAGGCTTAGTTTCCTGAAAAAGAAGAAAGGAACAAAATTGAACCTATCCAATAATAGAACGTAGTCTGCACACAAACAAGGTATATACTGTTGTTTATGATTATTGAATATTTCATCTAGATTTTTAAGAATAAAAGAGTAATTCACAAAAAAATGAAAAATAAAAAATGCTTTTTCTCATTCTTTTCCCCGGGAGTTAATGAGGATAGTTCAGGTGTCATTTTTTATTGTCGGTTCCTCATACTTGAAACTGCAACGACCCACGTACTGCAACATTGCCTGTCAATATGTTCCTCTGTTTGAATTCCTTGTGAAACCAAGGGAGAGTCATAATTGACAATGCGTGACTGCTTGTCATAAAAGCATTACGCTAGAGAAACTGAACAGAAGATTCGACACTAACTTTCAAGCAACGTACGTTATCATTAAGAAAAATGCGTGAGGTTAAACACTCATACATACGTTGCCATATTGTACAGTACTTTGCAGGCCCCAAAACGCTCTAAAAACCTGCCACAGAATTAAGTGACATTTTCGAATTGAAGTCGTACTTTTCTGTTAGTATTGGAGCTTTATCCATCGTGACAAAAATCTCATGCAATGATATTCTGCATATGTTGAAATGATAAAAGCTTTCCATATGAATTATTGTTAATTGTTTCTTCACTTTACGTAATTCGACTTCACAGAAGGTATTTAAAGAAAGGTCTACTTTCAGACAGCTAGGGGATCTGCATTTTATCCTAAAGAGGGTAGAAAACTACTTTCTGTGCACATTATCGGATACCTTCTATTATCCTGAAAATGAAACTAAGATCACGGGATTATCGCCACAGGATGTTTTGAATTCGGCTTTCTTTTATTTATTTATTTTTTTTTTTTAATGTCGGACGAATTCTTTATTTTGTGGTGAAGTGATTTGTTGAAAAGTCTCTTTTGTATTAACGCAAATGCATGATGAAATCCGTCAGAAATTTTGAGTTGGGGTAATTTTTTTCGGTTGGATTTGACGTCTAAAAAGTACTTGTTCGCCATTCGAAACTCAATTATGACACGAAACATGGGACACTCATTGCAAGAAAGGAAAATACCAAAATTAGGTCTCAATAATACCTCCGTGATAAATATAACTGGCTACCGTTGAGCTATCTCGCATGCATCAAATTCAATATGAAAAAGTCAGGGAATTCGTAAAATCAAAGAGCAAAAAAAAAAAACTAGCATCCTACGGACATCTGTCATAGTGCATCTTTGGAAGGAACTGCACCTCATGTCATACATTTTCATTTTAGTTTGGATCTACGCTTTCAAAGTATTTCAGTTACCGCTATTCTGTGTTGCAATTCGCATATTTTCCGTTTGAACTTAGACCCAAAATCTTTTTTTTAAAAAGATTTTAAATCTGTAGTTTCTTATATTAGATTCCCACTGTGCCAAACTACTTCAAACTTGATAATGTGTTATATGGTTGCTAACGAATATAGATATAACGAATATCATCCTATGCTCTAGTCGGTCGTCGAGTAATGTCAGTGTTTACATATGTATAAGCAATTTCCTTCAATCATAGTTAGATGGCAACAATTACGAAACCGTTCGTTCGGGTGTCAGGAGAACTTGGTCAATGCTTTTTATCTTGCCTGATGCCCGTCTGTCTCTCTATTCAATCGGACTTTATTGTCTCACCAGATTAACCTATAATTGGACTTCAAGCCTTCAACTGTATAAGACTCACCAGTGTTTACAAGGTCATTTAATGAACAAAATCATTTAATGAAACATAAAATCGAGCTATAAATAAAAAAATTGGCTGCTACAGGGTTAAACCCCACTCCAAATTTTTATCCAACCGATGATCGTTTCTGCCATTCTGTGTTGTATATATAACCAAAGAAAATATCATGAAAATATATATCAAATGCATAAATCTTTTTATTTTTCAGAATGAAATAAACTCGTGAATATGATAGGATATTGTTGTAGGTAAGATTTGTCAATTTAATTCAGTCAGTGAGATATTCTCCTTGGCCACGGTAAAAGAATGATGGTTTTTGACGAGGGTTGTTCTTGTTGTTCATTTTTTGTTGTTATTGTAAGAAAATCAATTCGAAACTTTTTCTATTGGATTTTGACATAAACAAAAACAAAACGAAAAGTAAACTCAAAAGCAAGAAGTGGGTCGCAATAAAAAGATGCTGAATCTTTGCAAAAATTTGTTTAAAACCATTTTCATGCAATTATAGACCTGGCAAACATCAACAAACCGTTTCATTTGGATGTCGAGAAAAAGTTGAGATTTTTGTCTTTTCCGTTTCTCTTGGGATTGTGTCGATCAATATTTCCGTCTGCAAGAAGTCAACTTTGCAGGAGTTTGGCCTTCGAGTTTTATCTCAAATCCCCGGGAGAAAAGTCTGTCTTTTTTCCAATGTTTTCTTTTCGTCCGCGGAAAGAACATAGTTAATATACATATCGTGTGAATCACAGTGAAGTTTCAATGAAAACATATTGTTTTTTCCTGACTTAAAGTCAGTATCATGGGTATTCATGGCTCTCCACATTTTCCTTTCCTGACGTCAGTTTGCAGCATATGTCCTTCCTTTATGCTGGGCATTCAATCGGTAATCTACTTGTTAAACCCTTTCAAGTAGGCTACTCATTGCCAACCCATGATTCTCTCGTACTCAATGCGTTTAGTGAGCATTAAGTCCCCGATCCACACTTCCTCATCTTGTGTCTTAACACTGTTTACAGTATTTTCGGGAACAGCTATTCAATTTTGAAATCTGATGGCGATTATTATTCATCCAATATTTGTTAATTCATGAAGCAGTACCATTCGTCCAAGACACGTTGAATCGCAAAGGGTTTTATTTCTGCCTTTATTCTGATAATAGGGCAGTTATATGAAACTAGCATCCACTTCTGCTAAAATGCATGGGGAATAGTCTTTTGGGGGGATGTTGGTTTCAAAAATTGTTAGAACCACAAGGTCACTTCAATGGTTCTTCCTCAAAACTTCAAATTCAAGATGGCTAACCTAAGCATGTAATTTGGTGATCATCAGCTTGTAATGGTTATTCATCATATGCCTCTACTGCTGATTTAAGGGTAATAGTTCTAATAACGTCAACTACTAAAAATATCCAAGAATCGAAAATATCAAGTCACTGTTTTAAATTCATGATAACCACCAATAAAAATTGTAGTGCTTATTATTCGACTCATAGCAATCAAGCTAGCTCTTCACATTTTCCCAGCACCAGTCCAGCAAACAAACTGGATCATCGGTGCAATGTGTCAAGAAAACAGGGGCACATGTTATATGTCCTTCGGAGAGGGATTATTCAACACTTGAAACAAATCTTTTACGGCTGCATTACGTAAATAAAGTGCCATTAAATATCATTATTTCCCGATAAGATGGTTGCAGTATTGAATGAACACTTGACGTGTATGAGGCCAAATGGCACAAAGCATGCTACACCCAGTGTAATGCAACAACAGTTTGAGAGAGTCAAGAAATCATACCAGAAAGAAACATATAGTGAATCATTGTAGTCGACAGATAAGCATTATCTCCGTGTAATAAGCACTGAAGCACGTCTTATGTACACGAGAGAATGGGATAGATCAACATGCCAGGAATTACTAAGTTCTGATCATAGAAAAACATATATTGACCGGTGCAAGTGTTTCAAGGTGAACCCACAGTGAACATGATTGTATTTTTGTTGTCCTGGACAATGCAGTCGGAAAAATAAACGATGTTTTGGATCCCTGTTCAAATATGGAGAATGTACTCGGTGACATTATTCATTATTGTGTAACATTTGTCGATGTTTAACTGTTGACGTAATATTGTCTCTGCTTATTATCAAATTATCACTTGAATCGTATGGAGAAAGTTCTAAATATGAATATAGTTTTAACATACCGGTAAAGCATATAGAAGTCATACAATCATTCAAAAAGAAAAAAATCCACTGTTGGCTATATGTATTTTCAAAATATTTAAGCGATAGATATCGAAGTGGTATCATTTTATAAGTTTTTAACGTACATTTTAAGTACAGAAACATGGATGTTGACACTTTGACTTGAAATGCAGGGAAACTGATGGACTCATTTCAATTGTTCTGGTTGAATTTTGGAGGAAACATTATATAAACATTATACTCAAAGACTACAGGGCTTGCAATCATCTTGAATTTTGTAGCAATGGGCCTGTTCATCATCATGAAAATGATAGATCATATTATTTTACAGTAAGTTTTTTTTTGTTCTTACTACTACAGCTGGCCTTAATCTTAAATTTTTTTCGCAATAACACTTCCAGCAAATATATTTCTGGCTTTCAATATAAGATTGAGGAATTTGTAACCAAAAAATGATGTATGGCGTCGACTTTCAGATGCGATCTTAAATTAATATGAACAACTCAGATTTTAAATCGAAAGGAAGAACTTTTGATCTTTTGACTTCACTTTCCCTCTTAAATAACAATCCATGACATAGTTTTTTTTATTCTATTTATTAAAAAGTGTCAGTGATTTTAGAAGTTCTATGCAATATATCAATTTATGAGTTAAATAGGGTGATAAAGCCAGTATCATGTCTCCATCGAGGCGTATGAATATTCATCTAACCCTTATCCCAAATAACTGACCTGCTGAATTTGTTATGACTTATTCAAAAGCTTCATCTTGATTAACAAATACAACTAGGTCACATCCTCCTGAAATTGTCCGAATTTCTTGTCGTTTTTAGCTCTGAGCAAATATATGTCAGTGACATTATTGAAGCCATTATAAAGCTTAAATTGCAATTTGATTAACTGTATGAGTGCAAATATCAAAATATCTTCAGTAAATAATGAGTGCATGTTAAAATACATCGTCTTACATGGATTCATTCTTAGTAAGAGGATAATATTCTAGAAGGAAAGAACTAAATACAAATCGAGAGCGTTTTGTAATGTAATCAAGACTTCAATAATACTTGGTCTTTTCAATATAAGTATGGTTGTCGGGTCAATCTTTGAATTCCTTGTACCTTAGGCGGGTTGTAGCCTCCATGGCCCTAAAAGTATAGAATTATGCTATTACTTTTTGTGCATTTATTCAATCATGAGTTACGATGAGAAAAATAACTAGGAATGGTGAGTCATTGGGATCATTTCTTTTAAGTTTACCTCAACAAAATGTTTCTAATTTACGGTTATTCCTGAAGAATCTGACCTCAAGAAAATCCTTATTTTAGCTGCTCTTAATTCTTTATATTCTTTTATTCATTTTTTGCCATTTCTCCTTTATATCTGGAAAGCCCTGATGACGGATACGTATGAAAGGTTCCCCCCTAACACTTTGCTCCCGGGGGGACTATCTGTTACCAATGGGTCGGCCCGGCAGGTGATAATCTGGGGCAGTTCATTGCTGTTTCCTCATTTGCAAAAAAAAAAAGTATGTTTATTCGGAGTGTGACTTATCGATTAGGTTTAATAAAGCAACGGACAAACAGACACAAAGGTAGCTGATGCTTTCAGTGGCACACACGCAACTGTTGGAAGAGAGACTGAAAGGAAGCAGCGAATAATAAACGGATGTAAGGTGAACACACGCATGTGTGTGTGTGCAATGGAGAACAGGAAAATATTATCTAAACGTGCAAATGATTATATTTCCATATATATCAGTTAGTTAATCTATATTTATCTCTTTTCAGATCTATGTATGAATCTATTCATCTATTCATCTATCTATCTTTAAGTATGTTCAGTTCTCTATTCTATCTAAGTGTGCATTATTTTCTATTCATACATCTATATATATATATATATATATGTGTGTGTGTGTGTGTCTCTCTCTCTCTCTTTCTTTCTCCCTCTCTCTCTCTCTCTTTCTCTCACTGCATTTCAGTCTAACATTCCCTGTCTACCCATTTCTACAAAGAGAAAGAGGATATATTATCAGAGTGCACCATCTATTGCCAATCTATCTATCGATATATCCATATCTCACTATCTCTGTTCTTATCTATATATACATATATTTATGTATCTCTGAGTCTGTTCAGTTCTTTCTTTGCTTCTATCTCACCGTTCAATATTTTCTATCCATACATTTATCTATCAATCTATGTTATCATTTCTTTTTATCTATCAATCTATCTATCTATCTATCTATTAGTTGCTTCTAATCCCTTCCTGTCTCTGTCTATCACTCCCTGTCAAACTATCGCTGTCTAGTTCACTGTAAACAAAAAGAGGAGGAAAATATCATCAGTAAACGACTGATTATCCCTCTATTTA
This sequence comes from Thysanoteuthis rhombus, assembly GCA_963457665.1. NCBI lineage: Eukaryota > Metazoa > Mollusca > Cephalopoda > Oegopsida > Thysanoteuthidae > Thysanoteuthis > Thysanoteuthis major. Next base: position 53,988,381 of record OY735220.1, read on the forward strand.
TCTTTATATATATATGTATATATATATATATATATATATATATGTATATATATATATATATATATATATATATATATATATATATATATATATATATATATATATTGTGTCATCCACAAAGAGCAGTTTCAATGTATTACATCTCTTCAGTGTGGCTATAGACCTTATCCCATGCAGTACCGCAAGGCAGAATTGGAACCCTCACATCGGACCGATATCCTAACTCTGGACTACGGAATCAGGTGATCAGTAAAGCTGAATTTAAGCGATATATTCATTTAGGCAAAAACTCCTCATCCACCAGAGTGTTCTATTCCTATGAAAGAGCATTATATATATATATATATATATATATATATATATATATATATATATATATATATATATATATATTGTATCTCTATCTCTATCACTCAATATTGATTACTTTTCTTTCTATGCATGTATCGGACTATTTCAATCGATTAATTTTATTCATTTATCTACCTATCATTTGAAATCTTTCTCTGTGTCTCTTTCTTGCACTCTCAGGCAAAAGAGACTTTTTTCTTGGTTTGTGTCCTCATGTCCTATTCTGTCTCACTCTTTCACACACACGCAGACGCGCATGCATATATATATGTGTGTGTATGTGTGTGTATGTGTGTGTTTGTGTGTGCGTGTGCATGTGTGTGTGTTTGTGTTTGCATGTGCATGTGCAAGTGTGTATGTGTGTGAGTGTGTGTGTGTGTAAGAATTTCAATCTTTTGTTTAATAACAGTGACAAAGAGTGAAGGAAATGTATGCTTATAAATTACGTCTCCCACGAAACGTAACAATGTCGACTGAGTAGGTCTATGGTAGACTTTTTACTAACGTGCGTGGAGCTAAATCCCAAGCGATTGGCTGACAAGTTCATAGTAGACCGGGAAAACGTTTTTTTAAGATATTCAGAACGTCTTAAAGTTCTCTACACAGACCACATAATAATAAACATTCGATAAAAGCTTAGCCTCTTCAAGGTTAAACACCACTTTATACCGATTACTGATTATTTGTCGATTTTTCAATGTAAAAATAGAAAAAAAAAATAAAACATAAAAATACATTTTTAGTATAAATGCACCTATTTATTGAATAAAATCCTATGTATATGAAAGACGAATTTTTGCAGATATCTAAAATTTATCATTTTTGCTCAGCCTGTTACCAATTGCATGGCTGTGATTTTGAACCTTGACAGGAAAAACTTGATATTATGATTAAAAATATGTATTCATTAGGACAAAATAAACCCTATTGTATTCTAAGCACACTTTTTTGTGGATATACCAGATCAGTCGGTAAGGGACGCGACTTGAAATCAGTTGGTCGTAATTCCAAATGGTGATTTCGAATGGTACAGATTGTTCTCTTCTTTCTTGTGATTGTGGATCCTTTTAACGTGGTCGGAAAAAGTCTGCTTCAATCTTGGTCTGGATTTTGACAGTCATCATCATCAGCAGCAGTAACGGTAGTGTTTAAGCATCTGCCGTTGGACGAGGACTTTCTCCAAAACTCAACATACGTCTGTATCATAAGAGTCAAGGAGTTAATACCTTCCGAACTTCCAATTTAATTTAGTCCTATTGAATGCACTGAATCCCTTATGATGCTCAATTTGTCTTTGGACGTTCCTCAAAGTGTATGTCCAAATACATATCTCTCTTAGCTTTGCATAGAAATAAATTTCATCATCATCAGCAGTAGCAGCAGTCTGTTAGCGTCCAACATCGGACAATTTTATCGCAAGAGCAAAAACTTTCTAAACTTAGCTTGTCACGCCATCTCATATTTTGTCGAATACAGTTTTGCATGCATTCTCTGGGGATCCATGACGTGAGTCCAGTGTCAGTTACCTGACATAATGCGCTAACATCATGAGAAGTTCAATTGAAATATGTTTGAGGAAACAATATCTAGGCCTGTCTATCTATCTATCTATCTATCTATCTATCTATCTATCTATATATATATATATATATATATATATATATATATATATATATATATATATATATCGAAAATAGCTGGCTTGTCAGTTGAAATAGTATTTTTTTTTAGATGGGAACATGGTCAGTGCACGGTTGCCATTATTAACGTATAAGATGTACTAATTTTATAGAACAAAACAATATCTTAAAAAATGTTCTAAAATTTAGTATAAAATCAAGCAGAAAAGCGCCCAGGGAGCGCACACCTTTACCAACATTTTATAGTTAATCGAAGAATTCTGATTCATGCCCCCAAATTTAATCACTTCTTTCGATCCTCTGGCTCACCATCAATGAAGTTCCATTGGAAATCATTTAAAATGTTTACAGTTATCGTGTTCGTATATATGTGGCCAACCCATTCACAAAATAAAATCAAAATTCATCGAGAACATTTGGAGATATTGTGCTAACATTCAGAGACCTAGACAGAAAAATGGACTCGTAGACACAGAAAGACAACAGATAATTCTGTTCGAACAGGTGAAAGAATACAAAAATTATGATAAGGCAGTGAAATACTAATTTAATACAAACTCACAAAATATGTTTTGTTTTATTTTGATTTTTTAAATTAATAATTTGCTTCCCCAATATCCTGTTCCTAAATATTTTATAACGTCTGGTAGATATTCAATTTCTGTACGTTCTTCATTTTCTTCATGCCAGACTCTATAATCACATCAATAAGCTTCTCTGCCTTCTATTCTTACTTCGTTTGCGCACGCAGACATCGCAAAAGAACTTTTCTCAACAAAAATTGGTAGATTAACAGGAAATTAATGGTAAAATTTCAATGTAAACAGAAAGATTTGGTCAAAAGATTTACAATGAACCGACTATTTCAGGTGCACTACGAGACATACCAACTATTGCCTGAAGAACCAAAGATAGTGCAGAAGCCCAAACTTCGGCAGCCCTAGAGTCAATGTTCGAGCCCAGTTGAAAATATAGTTTTTCAAAGGCCTATATTGCAACGCAAAAAGGGAGTTCCTACGTTGAGGAAAAGATTTATACTGGTTGCCTCTTCCCTCCACCGTTCCATTCGTGTGGTCATATACAAGTTTTATGTAGGTAAACTGACTATTTATATTTCTTTTGGCTCTTATCAAAGTATCTAGCAGTTGGTTTCTATCCATATATCTACCTATCTATCTATCTAAGTCTGCTTAGTTTGATGTTGTTTATTTGGTTTTTTGTTTTTATTTTTGTTTCTTAGCACACATAATTACGATTTTTCAACATGCCCGGTACTTTGTGTAATATGAAATGTATTCAATGCAAGGACTATTTACTTAGAAACTGTCATATGACCAATGCCGTTTAGCAGCATGCCGTATTGAGGGTGATCAATCAAAGACACTTCTCTCTTTTTGTTGAGCGGGTATCACGAAGGAAGTGTGCTTATTTAAAGAAAATGAAGTGCAAACGCAACCAAACTCAAAAGATGAGCTAATTTTACATAAACTTACATTGTAAATTGGCCACCACACTAAAATCTTAGTTAAGGACAGTTTAAAGAGCATAATCAATGTTTTACTATGCATAAGTCGAAATAATCGTCTAAATTTCCATCCTTCTACCTTCACTGGTGCAGCCTATGTTATGCATGATTGATAAGTACGCAAGAACAGACTGGGTTAGATAGAGAGAAAGATAGATAGATACATAGATAGATAGATACATACATACATACATACATGTATGAAAGTACACTGAGATACATAGATGAATAGATGAGAACCAACAAATAGATTAGCAGATCAGAACTGACGGATAAATAGTCAGTCAAACTGATTTTCATTTGAAAACTGAAGAAACCTATGTCTTCGTGCAATGTTGGGTAGACAATTTATAACCGAGTTATTCCGGTAGTTGTGACAGGGAGTTTTTTCTCTGTTTGGATGCAGAATAAAGAGTGAAATTTGGGCCAAAACAAGAGATTTCCTCCTTTCTCCTGGCGTTAGACAAGCTATCCTAAACGACACTACTTCTTCCTCCACTTATCCCATCCGAAAAAACATCCCAGCCAGAAATTCAAGT